>JAQFZC010003587.1:0-18375 GCA_034695205.1 Dicyrtoma fusca | reverse complement strand
GTGATATGCCAATTCATCATTTATCATCACGTACGCAGTACCGTGAATGCCTAAATGGTTAACTCTGATTTACAACAATAGTAGAAAGAAAATAAGAAATAAAAGGTTGGTTGTCTTTCTTTCTCTTTTTATCACGAATGTCAATATTAAGGGATTGATTGCATCGTATATAAACTAACAGTGTGTTGTGTATCTATCTTATATTAGTGATCAAATTATATTTTATGTAAGAACATAAATCGAGATGATTTTCGTGTGACATGCGTAAATGGTAAAACAGAAAAAAGTAAACACGAATTTGAAAACACGTTAAGTATTTATTGAATAAGTTAAGATAATAAATTGCTTATTATATTAATACTAACGACGTTCAATAATACGAATACGATTACGAATTTGGATTATTATTTGAATAAACATCAAACTATCAAAGTACGTTAGCTTTTGTTATTTTTAATGACAATACAGTATTTTTACCTACACTGCCTCACTTTCACTTTAATCTGGTTTTAAGTTTTAAATGGAATAAAAAAGATTAGATTAGGTAATTAATTAAATTAGTTTAATATCTTTAATTAAATCCTGCAGTGCACGCAGTCCCCTTCCAAGTTTTCAAATTCGAACGAGTGCTTATAATTATACATTACAAGAAAAATGCGAAAAATACAGCGCAAATAAAATCGCCGCTGTAATCGTTACGGCACATTATCCAATAAGACTTAAACATTGTGCAGCCATTTTAAATACCTACATTAAAAGTACAATCCAAACATTTAAGCTGCATCATAATTAAGAATAATTACTCCGTTAAAGCTAATTAAAAGGCGTTAATAGTCGATGCAATTCTTGAACTTGACTCTCGCTTAAAACAATACGTATTGGTGCGTCCTTAGCTTTTTCCCAACCTGGGAATTTCAGTGCTCCAACTTTAACGGCGTCTTTGCTATCCTATTAAGTACAACAAAATTTGAGAACAAATTAAACAACAATCAACCCTAAGACATTTGGAAAACTAGGTTGATAGAAACCATAAGAGTAGCTTGCCTTTAAAGACCCGCCTTCATTTGCTGCGAAGGTAGCAAAATCCGCTTTTATCACAAAATCTGAGTTACGCTCAGCTAATTCCGTATTAATTTTTTCTTTTAAAATGGCCATTTTCTCCATGAGGTCCTTTTTCCTCAGTTCATTCAAGCCTAAGTAATACTCCCTTCTTGACTTGCTCAAACTAGCGTTGTAGCTCAGTTTCACGGACTCTCCCAAAATTCCTATCCATTCCTACAAAAAATAAACGAACAAGCATAAATAAATATTTAATCAAGTACATAAATCAAATGTTTTTAGTTAGGAGGTGATGCACTGTCAAACAATAGTTAAAGCAGTCCCATCTCAAGTTACACATACTAAATATAGAATTAATTTTACTAAGTACTATGATAAAGGTAATTGGGTAATATTCCGCCGCTATTTTTCTTACCCGCTTCAAATGCCAGAATTCCTTATCCAACGCTTTCAAAGATTCATTGTTCTTCTTGACAGTCTAACCAAAAGGTAATACAAAATAAATGATTTCAGGTTTTTTTTACAATGCATTAGCTTATTAGCTGACTACATGAATAATTTATATTTTTAACACTAAACTGCTTTATGTTTAAGGAAAATTTGCCATGAAAATTGACACCCCATACCTTGAGTGGAGGAAGTTTCTTAAGCGTGCTTGCGACTTGTTCGGATCGCAATTTCCAGTTCTGACGCTGAAGGTATCTTGTGTACTCTATCAAGCCAGTGGACGCTGGCCCAGTAGTAGTGGCCAGTCCAGTTGGGGTAGCAACTCTAGCAGGTACGCCCTGTTGAACCGAAGCCTGTGAGAGGGTTACAGACGCGGGAACATGGCTTGGGGACTGCATTGGCGATCCATCTGAAATAGAATTTACTTATAATTAAAAGAGCTGCGATAGATGTACCCATATAATTCAAAGAAATATATTATATTATGATCGTGCTGATGATATTTAAAAACATCACAATCACAATTACCTGTGGAGCCCTGAAGAAGCCCTGACAAAAGAGTCCGCTTGCTAGCAGATAGAAGTTTATCTTTAAGTTCACCCCGTTCATTCTCCAAGGACTCGATGAGGCTCTGGAAATGTTCAAGAGTGGCTTCGAATTCTCTCTCTTTACGCTGCAACATGGAGCTCACGTCTTCCAGTTTTCGCTACAACCAAAAAGTATTATATATGTTGTAAATTACAAAATCAAAGAAATCCGGGAAACGAATATAGGTAATCATGAAGACTGTACAACCTGCAACACTACTGATGCTTGAGTACACACTTAGGAAGCTTCTAGCACGTTCAAAACTTACCGTTAACTTCTCGACAGACATCTCGTTATCTTTGGACACGTTGGACAATTTCTTCTCCGCTAGTTCTTTCCGAATAGAGGCCTCACTCAACTCTTCTTGCTTTGCCCGAAGTGCTTTACGTAAGTCTTTGATGGTAGCTTCCTTATCTTCCAATTGTATTTTCAAATTTCGTGTTTGATCCAATTCTGCTTTCACAGCTTGAGATCGAAGGCCAAGTGGTGTTGGCGGCTGTAGTGAAAATTTATGGATTTAACAAAAATATAAAAGCTGGCATCACGGGAATAACTTGATGCGATTTCAAATGTAAGAGATAAGGATCGTACTTTTTCCTTGGGCATGACAGGCGCTTCATTGACGACTTGGGCCAAGTCTGTCATTGTCATCAAAGCCGTGGTCAACCACTCCTTCACGACTTCTTTAATGCCCCCACTGCCTTCCGCTCTACTATCACAACTTTCCATGGCAGCTTGTAGAAATTCTTCCACTTTACCGCTGGCAATCCCTTCCGTCCCTTTATTTAAGTACAAATAATGAAAGTTAAACAAATTGTATTACTATTTTAAGCCTAATATACATATAATGCAAATGTCTACCGGATAAACTGCCAGAATGTCGAACAGCCTGCTTGCAAGCCTCTTGTAAAATTTTGACTACTTTAGCCAGAGTGACACAGTCATTGAGAAGCTGTGACTGGAGCTTATTGGACACGGGGGGTTGCTTCGGGGCGTCTGGGATATAGCTTCGCGTTCTCTTGGCTAATTTCCGAAGAGACTCTCCAATGGCCTTTACATCCTGGAGAAGAATGGCCACGTTGGACTCCTTTTCACTTTTCTATTAAAACAAAAAAAGATAGGTTGAAAATTGCAATAAATATTACATGTACATTAATACTATTGTATTTTTATTTATGCACTGATAATTAAGTAGTACGACAAAAGATCCATTACCTTAAGCATTGACATAAGGCGGTTCACATCTACAATAATACAGTCACTAGCAGCAGCAGATGCCAAACAAAGATCCGACACCAGCGTTGACGGCTCAATATGTTCTTCCGATAAATGAATGGAGTAAAAATTTTGGAAGGACACAACGCATTTCTCCATATGGTCCAACGGGATATTTTCGTCCAGCTAAAAAACGTAGATTGTAATGATTTCATTTTTTCATGATTTATAGTTAAGTACTCGTACTAGCCAATGTTATTTAAAATTATTAGACATGCAGTGACAATAATTCCAGGACTCACTTGACTTTTGCGAAGAAGCTCCAAATAGAAATCGACGGACCTCTCTTGAATCGCCAGCTCGGGTAGCAAAAGTCCAATCTTCAAAAAGAGATCAGAGGAACAAGTGCTCAGTGCAGAGGCCCACCGATGGAGCTCGCAAAGCAGTGTGTACAATAGGAAACAGAACTGGGATGAGAATGCGTATCTCTCCACGTCAGGGGAACTAGCCATGATTTCCCCGGAGGGAAATGAAACCCCATCCGCTAAATTAGCAGGTATTAATTTCTCACGGACTTGAGTAAGTAGAAGGTTTCCTTTGCAGACAAGTCGAGGGACCAAAAGAAGAACGAGAAGGGCATCATTGTCACCTCCACGTTTCATGAAGCCTTCCGGCATAAATGAACTTAAATACTGAACGTGCAGTGCTGCTTCCTTCGCTTCCAGGCGGCGGAGTTCCAGATCAATGGCTGTTGTCTGTGCTTTGGCTCCTTCAAATATTTTCTGAAAAAATAAAGTAAAAACAATGAAACGATTTTATTTGAATAAGGAAATTATATAGATAGAAATAAAAAGAAATGCAACAAACCTTGAAATCCAAAGCTTCAACGAGTCCGGGAATACTTTTGGAAGATTCTTCTTCCAGATTGCGACGTAAATGAATATTGTCGTCTCTCAGCTGCTGAACCACTTCACGGAATTTAACAATCGTTGAATCACGATCAGCTACTGTTTCCAACAGGGCTTCTCTCTCGCGCAAAATCTGAAGAACAATTGAAGAAATAATTGAATGAGAGATGACAAAGTAAGACCGAATAGGAATGATTACACAAAAATACAGCACTAATTGTTTTCAATAAAAAACCTCTTACGTTTTGATTGGCAACCATTGCTTGTTGCAAATCATCTCTCAGTTCCATCTCCATTTCTTTCGAGGACTCTTGCAGTTGCTCATTAATATCCTGAAGTGCTTCCAAATCCGCCACGGCTTCCGTCAAAGCCCCAACCTTTTCTTCCAAGTTGAGGTTTTTCTCGGTGAGAGACTCCACCATCTCTTCCGCACCCAAAGCAGCGTCGTTCTGCTCCTGCAAATCTGCAATCTGAGCTTCAAAATCCGCGACCCGAGCCTCCAACCTTTCTTTCGTCCGCTGTAATTCAGTCACTTCAGTTTTCCGAGCCTCTGAGTCCTTCGTGGTCTTTTGGTGAAGATGCTTTTCATGTGCAGATGCATCCCGAAGCTTCACCAGAGCTTCACGAAGACGAGAATTATCCTCTTGAAGTTGTTTCACAAATTTCGTGTTTAGTTCACCCGTTTCCGGATTCACTCTCCCTGTAGACTCACTCTCGTCCTTAAAGGCAGTTATTTCAGTTTCTAACTCAGCGATTTTCTCTTGAGCTTGCTCCAGTTCTAATTGAAGCGTTTCCGCCTAAAATATGAAATAAAAAAATACTATTAGGTATATTTCTTTAATGTCTCCGGATATATTAAAAAGACACTAAAATTCAAAAATACCTTTTCCTCCGCCATTTCTTTATCTAAAGTAGCCATTTCAACGGCCTCGGACAGATCAGACATTTCATCGGCATGCTGTTCCCTCGCCTCAATTGCCTCCCGAGCCTCCTGTTTCGCTTTCTTCAGATCTCTCTGTAAGGCTTGCTGGGACTCGAGAACTTTAGCCTTAAACTCCGTGAGTGTTTCGACTTGAAGCCGAATTCGATCCATTTCCCGGAGTTTCTCTTGATCTGCAGCTCTTTTGCTTCGCAGCAACTCCAGTTTCTCTTGCAAATCTCGCACTTCACTTCGCAGAGCTTCATTATTCTGAACGGCTGAGAAGCGGTCTTCCGTAGTCATCCCCCCAACGGCCGGAGTGGAGGCAGGAGTGTTTATAACACTTGATGGAGTTCCTGGCGTGTACTGAGGCACGATAGCTTCCACGAAACCAGTCTAGCCGTAAAGAAAGAAGTTATACGCACACATTCAAAAAAACACAATTATCTACCTAGAGGTACGCATACACATACTACATCGTACATTACGTCCTAACTGAAAACTTACTTCGACAAAGGATGACCTTTTACTAGAGAAATCCCCCTTGGGTCCCCCACCGGACACAAGACTGGTCCTTGACCCTGACGGTGTGGACTGTAGCGATTTCCGTCCAGGTGCTGGAAGGTCACGAACCCCAGCCACAGGTAATCTAATTTGATTTTATAGCAAAATCAAATCACAAATTCCAACATTTTAATCAAATTAGTTCCTTTCTCTTCTGAATTCTACACTTTGAATTATCATCAAAATGTACATACTTTTTGGCAATTGTTACATAATTTGAAATTCAATCGAGTCAATTTTGTAATTATTGCTTTTGCTAAGTAAATAAATAATGGCTAGTAAATTTACTAAAGCTAAGTCAGCTATGTAGCTATTAATCGCAGCGATGCAGAGCAAATAATAAAATTATAACTAAATTAAAAAAAAATTAATTACACAAAAGTTTTTTTGTAACTTCTAAGCAAACTGTTCACAAAAAATTAGTCACTGTACAATCATCTTCGCTACAAAAATCAAACTTGAATACTAAAAGTACTGCAATATTTCAGAATTTTGCATTTGCTACACAATTTTCTTTACTTTAAAATTAGTTTATGGTAATAATGAACTTAAACTGTGTTGCCATTTAGCGTACATGGTCATCAAGTCATCAACTAATAAACTATCTAAAATCTAAGCTATAAAAAAAATTACTAAAAACAAAAACTACAAATGCTTGAACTCAACAGAGACTATTATATTTCAACATGCATTTACAAAGTGGAACAAAAACGTTTTTGTTTTTACTAAAACGGGCTTCAAAGAACAATGAATAAGACTTTTTAAAAACTGTGTTTTAAAATAAAAGGGCGCTTTGAAAAATAAATGTTGATTTAAAGTAAATAGCTTTTTGAAACGCAAAAACCCGTCCATTAAAAATAGTCTCTGCGTAGTTAAGCAAATAATACAATATATAACAAAACAAAAAAATATAATAGGCTTCTAAACAGAACTAAATGAACTTTACAGTAAACTAACGGACAATACATAACTAAACTAAACTCAAAAATAATCTAATAAGATAACTTAAGTAAATAACTGAAAATTGCGAACTAACTACATATAATGGCTTTTGCGCATTTTACGAATTACGAGGACAAGAACGACTGTAAAATATAGTTACACGCTATCAAAATTTGCAACTAAGTTACTGCAACATTAGAGACGAGACGATAATAATCTGGACCGCACTTGCACTACTACTCTTTACTGATTTGCTATTCGAATAACTACCCACCTACCTACAATACAGAGATGTGAAATTATTTAACTAACACTAAATTACTAATAATTACTACAACGCCGTACTGGTAGTTTTTATTTTTGGTGAGCTAAAAGAGTAACGTTCACAAATTAGATTTTAAATCACACTTTACACTTGACAATATGACAATGTACATTTTGAGAATTAATTACAAAGTACTATAGTGAGATTACTGCTGCATGGCTTATATAAAGAGCATTAGTTGTAGTTAATTACGGGACGCAGTGATCATTTAATAGTGCAATCTAGTGAAATCCGCAACGGCAACCGCAACCGCAGAACCCAAACCAATAAATTATTGCATTTGTTGTGAATTACTCAATAATTACTTAGATGTCATTTTTCCATTAATCATGAGTATCGTTTATATAGGTAGGTGTATTTTTGTGTAATAGGTATGAATGCAAGTTTTAATAATGAAACAAATTAAATCAATTTGAATGTTCAACTAAAAGTAAGGAAACATAATACTGTTTAAAATGAAAGGTCAAAGTCAGAACGAAATGAAAAAAAAACATTAGACAATAGGAAAAGAAATACAAAGGAAACACACTGAGGAAAAGAAATTCAAAAATAAATAAAAACGCACCCGACCAACTCCGAACGTGTGAATTGATAGGAGGTCGACGAGCTCATGGACCTTTGAACATTATAACGTGTTGGTATAGATCGTGTTTGCATGAAGCGACTGAGATATCCACTTCTGAAAGGTGATGTCTCACTAACAACAATGTTAGCAGTATCTTTGTTATTTGTTGTATTATTAGCACATTGACTGGAAGCAGAAGCATCTACAGTATTTACATCAGCATTAGTAACTACTTTCAAAGCATCACAATCGCTACTACTGATACTGCTAGTTGTGGGTCCAGTTCCACCTGAACTAAGTCTATTGTCAACAGTATCAGCATCAGCATCGGCACACATGGATTTTGCAGAAGCAGAATTACAAGCATTATTGCTCAGTGTTCCAGAACTACTCTTTCGCTGATGCATTGGGCTACTTAAGCTTTTCCTTAGTTTTGCCTTTAACAATGGACTAGACTTTCTGGAGGATGGAGATCGACTGCCGGGTGAAGTTCGTTGTTCTAGGGGTAAAAATGAGTATTTTGCACGCAAAGCTTCCCATCTGATCGGATCTTGGGCACTCAGAAAAGGCTTTATTTTGGTTTTCCTGCTACTAGGACTTTTACCAGGAGATCCAGATGAGCTTTGGAGATCCATTTGATCATCACGACATTTTGACTGATAAGGCTGAAGCTGAAGTGAACGAACTTGCGGGCTTTGAAGTTTTAACAAACTTGCACGTGGGGGCTTAATGGGAGTTGTTGTACTAATCGTTTTGACTTGCTCCGTCACTCTTGACATTACTTTACTTTGGGGTCCAATTTCAATTGTAGTTTTTACTTCCTCAATAACAGAAAGAGTAGCAGAAGCAGAACCAGCTGTTTTAGGCGTTCCTAATGCTTCCATTGTTTCCACAGGTTCAGTCTCATTTTGAGTAGTTGTTTCAGACGGGACTGCAACAGAAGCCTTAGGGAAATTTATGGCTTCTTCAATTGTTCTGGCCATTAAATGGGACATCCCAAGAGCGTGTCCAGGGATATGCTTTAATTGCTGATGCGGAGGCTTCTGTAGCAAATTCGAATTTCGGCGTTGCGTCTGCTGCTGCTGCTGCTGTGTCTCTGACCCAGTACATTTCTGAGACTTCACGGTTCGGATTTTACTAGAAAAAATGTTTATTGAGCCAGTGGAAAGTCGGCGACTGCTTGAGGGAGTTGAGGTCAGTAGCTTTGGACGCTCGTCCTTTTTAGTATTGCCAATACTAGCAGAACCAGAACCAGTACTAATCCCACTCTTGATGCTCTGACTACTACTGTATCTCGGGGATTGTTTCTTTGGAGTTTTGAAAAAGTTTCTGCCGCTCACAAAGGAGGATGACATGCGGAAGGAATTCTGACTAGCATTAGTAGCAGGACCCCCAGAATTTGGTTCAGAAATTATGGATATTTCACTGGCAGATAAGGGAGTGTTGATTGAATCCTGTGGGACTACTTGAGCACGTTGAGGTGGTGAAAAAAGGGAGACCGAAGAAGAGGCTTTAGTCCATATTTTTGGATTTTTGGATGGGATTGAAATTTGGCTTTGATTTGAACTTTGGCTTTGATTTGAACTTTGACTTTGGCATTTTCCGGATCCAGACGTAGAATGCACTGATAACTTCGATGGAGGTTTCAAATACTGCGATTTTCCAAATCCGATAGAAACCGAAGTTTTGACATCGGAAGAAGCTGTAGTAGAAGTTCCACCTTTTTCAGCTTTAGATCCTTGAGCACGCGATGCATTAGTAGTATTAGTAGGTGGGCTTGGGAGGTCAACAGTTGAAGCTGTGATGGCTGAGCACCCAGCACCGGTAGAATTAGAAGCCGGGGACAAGTCTGTTTCGGACTGACTCAAATTCTTTCCATGGAGGTAGCGACGAAATGGAATATTAGAGAAATAGCTACGGGCAAGCAAAAGGAGGTTTTAACAAAAAATACAACAACGTGAGCAACATCTAATTTACAAAATTTACATCAACACTATACATGACTACACAACAACTGAAAGCCTAATTTGAAATAATTAAAAAATAAGCTTAAACTACTAAAATAAAGAATTGAAACAAAATGAAAAGTTGAACAATCAGACAAACACAAAGACTTTCAAAGCAATAGCGCACGAGGCTAACGTTTATACATACTAAAATGATAGTAACCAAGAAATGCAATGCATAGCACAGCCACAGTCGCAAATTAAATAAACCCCACCCATTTTCTAGTACCACCGGCGTCAAAGGTCATTTACATCTTTAAAAATCAAGGTGTAAAACGTGTAAATGGCGCAAACGATCTGTTTGACAAATAAACATTTTTGCACCTTTTGGTGGAATGAATTTGAAATGTGTAATACAAAAATCTTCACCTTTAACGCCGATAATCAAATTCGGGTAGTTTAATCGATTAAATGGTTAAAATAAATAAAAGGTAATTCAGTCATGCCAAGAATGCACTGCTTCGCCAACAAAACTACGAGTGCGAATGTCAAAACACCAACGACAGCCAACGTTAAAAATACCAATGCCAACAACCAACCTTGGAGAATAAAAATCTAGAGTACATACAGTCAGTAAAAATGAAATTTGAGAAAAATGAAAACACTCGCACTGAAAGATTGAGAGTCGCGTGAAATGTTACCGTGTCAGTTGATTCCTCCTTTGAGCTTGGCTCATTGGTTTCAGTGGGCTTTTAGAAAGAGAAGAAGGGGTGGAGAACTTTGTTTGTATTCGTAATCTTTCCATAATATTAATTAATATTAATGAATAGACTTGTAGAGAACGTACACATAGACATAATATGATGGTCATGGTACATTACATAATAAATAGACAATACACATGCAATTATTAATAATTAAAAGGTAAAAGTAAATTATGTAAGATTCAAAGAATAAGAAATAAAGAGAGAACAGAATTTTTGTTTTGTATCCATGAATAATGTAAACTAAAGGGTCTCCAGAATAATAGACCATATGAATGAGAAACGAAATTAGGTGTGCGTGTGTGTATCTATACCTGCTCTTGGGTTGCTTTAAACCAGAGACTTTTTCTTCAGGAGTATTTTTTAAACTTGTGCTGGATCCACTTATACTTCCCCCTGGGCTATCGTTCCTAGATTCAAATATAATTTAAAAGTCATTAAAACGAGTCACTATACATAATACTGAGCCATAAGATTTTCGTCGATTTGGATCTGTCATACGAAAGTCTATCTGTATTCAAACAGGCGACTCTCGAAATTCTCGTACTACTGAATGTGCCAGAAATGATAATAAATTACAAATTACTAATTGTTTACGTCTTTACGAAAGATAGAAAAGTATTCTTTATATTTTCAAGACGTTTGAAACAGAACGCTTTCGTTTTCAAAATGGCACAAATATATGGTACCTGCGTTTTTAAAAAAGTCAAAAATACTGTATACCATACTAAATACGCTTTCAAAAATGTTGAAACCAGATATATCCATTTTTTTCAAAAATTACAAAACGATGATACCATATGTCTACGTTTTCAGAAATATAGACGTAAAGTCGAAAGTAAAAACATGTTATCTACACGTTTTCATAAATTTCAAAACCTGAAAACATAACTTTTTAAAAAACGGCGAAAGCAGATGCATTTACTGTCAACTGTACTTCAATTGGACAAAATATCTGATAAGTATATTTTCAAAACAGCAAAAATACAGCATCGTCTACTGTTTCAAAAAAGGTAAAACAAGAGCGTTCATTATTTTGAAACAATTTTTACATCCCATGTAATCGACCTACATCGACTATCAGGTGGTGTAAGAGTTGAGTCATCAACAAGATTCAGATGAATATAAAAATCTGGAAGAGCTTACTTCCCGATGGACGTGCGCTTCGTCTCCTTGGCTGACCCATCCCCATCCAGGACGCTGACCTGCGGAGGTCGGACGAACATCCCATGGTTCTCAGCACATTCGAAATAGGATTTCCCCTGAACTGTCCCATTGTTCTTCCCCTTGGGTTCATCCAGAACCAGACCCACCCAGATGCCAGATGCGAACTCAGTCGTGCCCACGAATGCAACCACCCCCCGCACCCCCTTTCCCGTCACCTCCACCTTCGCTCCAAGATCCACACTTACTGCTTCCGTCATTTTAGTCACAAAAGTATGGACATACTCTTACAAACTACCACCGGATTCCCTTATTTCAGATCTACTCGCCGGAGATTAAAATGTGTCAGTCTTTAAGTAATTCCTACTTCCTACCGTCTTCTCAGGTAAAAGTCAATGATCACTGTACTTAAATGGTAAAATAGATGGCTTGAGATAATTAGGTGTAGCTGCAATTTAATTGACAATGACAGCCAACAAGTGACGAGGGTGGCGGATGGGTGGGTGGGGTGTATTTAGCGTAGTAGTTAGGGATGGCAAAAATGCAAATTTTAATAATTTTAATTAATTTCAATATCACCTGGTAACCATTTCTAACCAAATCTTAATGTTTTAACTTTCACGTTCGAAAACTCGCTCTCGGCTTTATTCCTTCAAGGAATAATTCTGTAACAATTTCTCGCCCATCGGCAGCTGGGGCACTTTGACACACCATACACCCGGCGTAACACACTAACGACAACGACACACTGCACTGGCAAGCCAAAATTAAAATCAAAAAGATTTACCAGACTTGTGTATTATAAATTTTATGATTGTGTGGGATGATTCTGAGTTTCTGACGAATAAAAAATTGTGACTAATAATAATTTATTTAAATCCGATTTATTTTTTTTCAACTTTTTACTTTTTACGTGATGGGCGATGGGGTCGACTGACGAACTGACGAGACGAGGCTGACGAGGAGACTGAGATGAGACTGAGACATACAGGGCAATTATTAAAAAATCAATAAGATTCCCTGTCAGGGAATCTTATTGTTTTGCTTACTTATTGTTTAAGTCATTATTGTTGCAAAAAAAACAAGGTGAGTGTGAGTACAGTGAAGCAATCAAGCAATAGGAACAAGATAACGACGACGAATCTGCTACCTCCACCTGACCTGGGTCCTAAGTCCTAAGTCTATACTAAGATCCCTGCCTTGAGCTTAAATAAATAAACAAAGTTCAAAAAAATAACTAAGATACTGACAACTGAAACTGCATGCATGTACTTTATACATACTAAACTGACGTCGAAGTAATTGAAACATTTTAAAAAATTATTAGGAAAGGAACTGTTTTAGCTAAGTAACTATAAATCCATGAATTTTAGTTATATTAAAAGTTAAAAACTATATTATTGCTATGAACTATGTGACTGCCACATTGCCTTTTGATGAATATATTTGTAAAATTGTAGAATGAGAAGATTACAATAATTCATTACATCATCACAATTACAAGAGAATTCAGGGAATCCAAGCTGGGCAGCATTTCAGAATTTCAGTACTAAACAAACGTCAAACGTTTTACATAGTCTCTCCAGTTTGTATCTTTGTATTGTAACAAAAAGAGGCTTCTGCAGCATTCTAAATACATTTGCAAGTATGAGGTCTGTTTGGGTATTGTAACGACAAGCGTGAATTAGAATGATAATTTATTAGTATTGGTTATAAATAATAATTTAGTACTGTTTTGTTTATAGTCATTTAAGTAACTTTACTCATATTTTTAATTTTTGCATAATTATTTTTTATAGCTGCATCTACAACCCTTAGCGTAGCTCAGGATCACGTTTACATCTAACAAAGATGATTGGCGAGCCCGAGCAAAGACAGAAAGAGCATGCGACCCATGGCCCTGGTACAGGTCCAGGTGACGGTGACCTACTAGATGGAGAATCAGGCCAGTGTCGATTGGAATTGAACGACGTCCCCAAAAAATCCGAAACCCGTCTTCAGAGCTTAAAAACTGATAATGAGGACTCAACCACACTAGGTATGACAACTGAGACGGATTCCGATTCCAGTTCGAATTCAAGTGGAACTCACAACGAAAAACTGACTGGGGAAATACAAGACCAAGAAGGAGACAGTGATGGTGACAACTGTACAAAGCAAGCAGGAAAAACTAAAGAGAATCTGGACCAACATGACTATGAGTCAAACTACAACAATTGTCAAAGTCCAGCCACAGCAGGCCCATGTCCAAAGGATAACGATACGAGTCTAATTTTAGATGAAGACGATACTGACAGATCATTTGAAGCCTTAGAAAAGTGCATTGAATGGTTATCATATCATCCAGGAGAGTCCACAGAACCTCCCGACGTGAGTCACAAGAAAGAAATGACGAAGAGAGAGTTGGTGGGCTATCGTCAAGTAGCGGTGCGACAATGGGTAGAGACGCTTCCAGAAAGATTGCATAGTAACAGTAAAATGACTGGAAATAATGAGTCGGAATCCGAATCCGCATCCGCCTCCAACTACCCCAATCTTCAAGAACTCAGAAGACTTCAAAGTATTCAGTGTCTAGCTAAAAAGGATAACGAGAGCAACGGAATAACAATAACTCCAGGCAACAACACTGTAGAAAAAACAAATTTCGAAACTGAAATTGAAAATAAACTTAAAAAAATAAGCGAAAATCATGAAGTAAAAACAAAAACTTTACCAAAAACCACCCAGTCATTGAAGAAACTTCAAATTCCCCAAAACAAAAACCTAGCAACAACAAAGCAATTTAAACTCAATCAAGTCTTACAATCAAAAAATTCAAAATCAAAATTAAAACGACTGGGGTTAACGGAATCGGAGCAACAGACTTTATTTCAAGATCTTCTTCAAAATCCTATTCCCATTTCGGGTCATCAGGTCGAGGTCGAACATTTTGAAGATGATGATCATGTTATTAAAAAATCAGCGACCAAAAAATCAAAGATTCGAAATTTTGCAGAATGCTTGTCCAGAATGCCTATTTTAGGGAAATGTTGGGAAAAACATTTAATGAGTAAGGGTGATCCAAACCAAAGTCAAAAAATACTTACTGCTTGTAATTTAAATGACCCAGCAGTCAGTCCGATCGGAACCGGAGTTTCCGACCCGAACTCGAACTACCCCATCGACGATATAAACGCGAAACCGAAAGACAACGACGAGTCAGATGCAAACGTGAACATTCCTCTGGAAAGGCGAAGCGAGGATCCCAATCCTTTCTTAACCATTGACATTGAAGGGAAAGACAACGAAACCGTGCGGAAAGAGCTGAATTCAATAATAAGAAATATGCGGATTGCAGGGAATACGGGTAATATGACTTTATCGGAAGAAAATGACTATTCGGACAAAAATTCAGATTCCAACGGCACTGAGTCCGATTTGGACGAGGAAATTTCGTCGATGAATAATACCATGAATGATCCACAAGGTAAAAATAGAAAGAGTAAACTAGAAGCATCCGGTTCAGGTCAAGGTCAGGGGCAGCGAACTCGAAATAATCTTAATCGCAAGCGCAACAAAGCTACAGCCAAAAACAGCGTCCCTGTGACGGTTCGAGCAACAGAAAGTAATTCAGAAGAAATTCAAAGACTCACAAACTTTCTATTAAATACGAGAAAATCCACGATGCGAACCATCTTTAGTCTTCGTAAAGAAAGAATTCCCCCAGAAACCCCTGCACCACCAACTCTACTGAATCGAGTTGGACGACACGTTACAGGATTTTTTACAAACACCATTCACGGGTATTTCCGTGCGGGGACGAGTGGACTCATGAAAAGGGCACATCGGATAAATCCACTTAGTTCTAACGATCTTCGTACAGTATCAACTACATCCACCACATCATCGTCTCTTCAACCGCAGCCCGTCAACAGATTGCTTGAATCCTTGCAACAACAATCAGTCGTTGACACTGCAACCAGAAATTCTAGAGGATCACTTTTGAAAAAGCTCCTCGGGTTTAGAAAACATGTGGCTGATAGTAACAGTAATACTACAGCTCATAGTTCCCGTACAGCTGCGACTGCAGGTAACTCAGCTACTGTACCAATAACTGCCGTTCCCACTTCGTCAACTACACGAGAACCAGTCGATGAAAATATTCCACACCCTTCAACTTCAAGAGCACCAACTTCAGCGGTTCTAGAACATAGTTCTTCTAATTTTCCAGACCACGACTCCTTAATAATTCATCAAGCGGATGGGGTAGATTCCAGTAACAATAACAAAAATGTGCCATAGATAGGTAAACGTGAACCGTATAACAATATATCTGTGTAATTATATCAGTAATATCTTATGTATATTTATAACAGCTGATTAAGATGACTATAACCAGAGTTACCAGAAGAGAATTTACCTAATTTAATACTAGACTACACAAAGTATCTTTTTGTTAGTTTTAATTACTGAAATGCTTGTGCCGTAGTAAGTGTAACCGAATACAGCAATCGTACACAAACAATACGTTTGAAAAATCATGAATATCTGTAATCACGTACTTTTATTTCGTAGCGAGTCCACCTTCTCACGTTCATAATCAGTGTACTGTCGACTGTCAGTATACTATAATATCATCTACTCTACGAAATAACAAAGACATTTTATCGAACGATCAAAAAACGAAAACAAAAAAACAACAACTATATATGAGCTATTTGATTAATCATAATATTACTTACATCATTTAAGTAAATACAGTGGATAAGTTATATTAACAAAACTAGAAAAAAGCAATCAGTTATTGCAGTTGACTTAAAGTGAAAAATAACAATTGAAGTAAGTAAGTCATCCAGACGACTACGAACTAAAGACTACCACAAAGGAAGGAAAATGCTCGTGTAACTCTCCCCCCCACGAACACAATAAATAATCTTGACAAGTTTAGAATCTAAAATTCGATATTTTTGACACTTCGAAAAATTGTAGTAAAAATAATCATCCTCGGTACTTGCAACTTTCGTAGGTGCTTAGTGCTTACACTTACTAAATAGTTAGGTAATCGTATATTTACTTACGGTATATTTCTATTGTGTTTAATTTAGTATTTAGTCTACGTATAACGAACCATCTGCAGGACCAAGATATCTCACACCAATTAAAATAATGTCCACAATCGTCCACAATCCGAGACCACCAAAACTAAACAGTTTCCCAATTCCTTCTTGCCACCTTCCTAAGTAAAAGCGGTCTGCTCCGAAACCTCCTAATGTGACACTGAGGATAAAAGCAGTCGACCAGCGGTAGCCGTTCTTCCAATTACACGGCATCATTCTATTGAAACGACGATTTCCAAGACAAATCACGTCTGACAGTACTGTGCAATTGGCCCTGCAAATAAAACAAAACAGAAAATTGCAACAATTAGTTTTTCTTACAATGCTGGCCAAAGTCCGAAGTACGATCATATTTATGTTTAGTACTTAGAGAAATTCCATTTACGATTACGATTATCTTACTTGAAGTAATGACGAGGGGCCCCTACAGAATTGCATGTTGAAATTCCATTACAGGTTTGTTGCCACATAGGCGTTTGGTAACAGTACTGGCAGGTCATTTCAAGTTTGAAATTTCTGTCCCCCTAAAACATTTTACACCACGCATCAGACTTAAGATCGAAGATCGATGCATTTAGTATGTAAGTACTTACAACCACTAAGTAAATAATTTGCGCAAAGAAAAATGGCTAAGTTATACAGAAATCCAATTCGGATTTCAATGTTGAAATTACTTTGCAAACAACGTGGCTTTTGATAGAGCAGCTAACATTAACGTTTTCTCCATAACGGCAGGTGTCAATGACATCTTCAAATTTACAGTTAATACAGTCCCCCCCAGTTGCAGCACATTCTGTTTCCTCTTGAGCCACAGCACAGTTTTCATCTCCTTTGATACTCTGTCATTAAATCAAAGTGAATAATGAATTACCCCTGCACTGCACCATAATTACCATGAATACTAAAGTCAAAAGTAATGGCGACTAATGTTGAAAGTCAAACTTGAACTGGTTGAAGACAATGAATGTGCTTCACTTACATGTCGAATACTACCCCAAGGTTCATGAGGATGCGAGTGAATATCTCGATCTCGAAGTACAGCTTGCAAAGTTTTTGGGTCCGAAGTGTGAGAATTTGGTACTTCCGTTCGTAATCCATTTTGTTTTTCTTCTTTGCTCCCTTGATTTGACTCCGTATGCTGTCCCTTCCCACTTCCAAGCTTATTATCATTTTCTGTTCGAAATATAAACACAAATAGTTAAGTACCTATGAGAGCACTTTAGCTACCAACGTTCACTGATTATAGATCAATAACATCTGACATTGGCTGTGCATCTCTGAATTCACAATCATCTTTATAGTTATTCTGCAGCCAGGCAACTGTCATTTTACATTAGTAAACACAACAGATGAATGATATCTATAAATTTCGGTAATACTTATTAATTATGTTTTATAGTTTTTTACCTTTGGTATAGACGTTGAGGAACGAGGTGAGGAGAAGGAAAGCAATAATTTTGCCAATATACTGGAAGTTGATAGCGTTGATTTCCATTTTAATGAAGGTTGATGACAGACTTTACCTCAAAAATTGGCAATTATGACAAAATGACAATATACACAAACAACAGTTGACGTTGACACTGTCAACTGTTGACTGTTGACAGCGAAAATAACTTGGAACGAATAGTTGCAGCGCCAGAGTTTCAGTCACTACTACAAGTTCCAGTGTTGTTGAAATGGAAGTTATTTAAGTGCTTATTTTATATGTTCTTACTTTACTAACCTTTGACCTTACTTTTAAATAATAATTACTTTCAGTGACAAAAAAACTGCTTGGACACCAGCAAAAGGGATATCCCATGCATTCCAGCAATCAAACAAAGCAGGGTATTTGCGCTCAAGAACTTAATTTAATTACAATATTGGTGGT
>JAQFZC010003586.1:0-18375 GCA_034695205.1 Dicyrtoma fusca | reverse complement strand
ACTAGTTTTGACCTTTTTGAAAAAGTGTTATTTACTAGCTTTGACGTTTTTGAAAAAGTGTTATTTACTAGTTTTGACTTTTTTGAAAAAGTGTTATTTACTAGCTTTGACGTTTTTGAAAAAGTGTTATTTACTAGTTTTGACCTTTTTGAAAAAGTGTTATTTACTAGCTTTGACGTTTTTGAAAAAGTGTTATTTACTAGTTTTGAACGTTTTGAAAAAGTGTTATTTACCAGTTTTGACCGTTTGGAAAGAGTACATTTATGGAATTAAACACTTTTGTGAAGTATGTATTCTTTCCATGGTTCCCCAGTTCCGAATAGGTTGGTTAAAAAAAGTCAAAAATGAAAAGAATGTTTTAAAAAAGTGTAAAAGCTTGATGCATATTAATTGACGCAGGAGTAATGGATTCGTGAATTTTAAGCAAGGATTAATCTAGGAGTGGATTCATTGTCGGTATAAATAATTAAGTAGCGACGAAGAAAAGTAATTGGTAGAGAAAATTCAATTTATTGTGTGTAATTCAAATACCTTCAATCCTTCATATATGTATTTACCTCTGTAATTGGACGGAGATGGGATAAGAAGAAGGAGGTTAATCGAATCAGCTGATGATTCAAAATGCATTGCTACGAGGCGTCAAGGGAAGGAAGGGGCTGTTGTTGTTGTTGGTTCTTGCCTTGCATTATACACTATGTATTGGAACTTGTCCAAGAAGAGAATTATTTATCATTCTTTCCCCCGACTCTCTGACACCAATAATAATTATTATCGCTGCTCTACAGATAGCTTTCTTCCCATCATGTGTATGTATTTAATGCTTACTTACAGCTTCTATCATGTCCACCGCCATTGCCATACCGTCATTCCAGCTTCTACTATTATGTTCCCTCTGCGCTCTACGGTTTCATTGACACGTTCATAAATTACACTGGAAGAACGCAACGGAACGGCTCAATGCTTACCGTTGCGTTGCGTTGATTTTTTTAGTCTTTTAATTTAAGAAGCTGATCTTCCTTAACATATGGTTGGATGCATGCAATTATTTCTGTATGTGTGTACTTGTATCTAGATTTATTAGGTATTGTGATGTTGGAAGAACGGTACTTTTGTGTAGTGTGTGATGTGTGATTTATTTATTCATGTAAATACATTTCGTGGCATTTTCAATTTTCAATAAGAACTAGACACAGCGGTTGCTGCGGTATTGAATCAGGTAGGCAAAGACTCAAGTATGTAACTAACCGCATAATTTATTGTTTATACAAATATATTAGGATTAAAGCACTAAATTAAATCTACCAAATCTAAGCCAGTCCTGAGAACTATGGTTATGCTAACTATAGGATGTGGTAGGTAGTTAGTGTAGGTGCGTAGATTTTGTTAGTGAGGAAGATTTAAACCGAGAAGATAAAATTAGGAGGTTATTCTTCCCGAGTGGGCAAAGTACAATCGTTGTAACACTTGGACAAGTGCTTTTGAGCAGATACAGATGCGATGCGATGCGAGACTGACTTGGAGTTCCTGAAGGTGCGTAGACTGAATATTTATGATTGGTTGGCTGCGGTGGATGGAAGTAATAAAAATATTTCTACACCTCGTTTGTCATGTCAACGAGGAATGAAGGAAGGTGTAGCGACCCCCTGCGACGGGTCAAGAGGTCACCTTCGTACACTCAATTACACTTGTCTTCTCTTTACCATTACAATGTCCCTTTCCTCAAGGGCTGCAGCTCAACACAAGGTCAGTTCCCCACTTACAAAGCACACACACTCACTCACTCACTCATTCAGGGCATTAAGGAGCTTTTCAATTATTTCGTTATAGAAATGGTATTTTTATGGAATGTGTGCGTGTAAATCCCATGTTTTCTTCTTTTCTGAAGTGTGAAAACCATTCTTTGTTGGTACTTTTGAAAAAAGCAATTTAGTGTTTTAAGCGTTTTAAAAATGTTAACGCTTTGGTTGGCAGTTTTCAAAACACCTCTTCATTATTTCTGTTTTACGCCTTTTTGGAATGTTCAAGTCATTATTTGCACTTGTGGAAAAAACTAACTGATTGCTTTACGTTATTTCAAAATTGTCAAACCCATTGTTTACAATTTTAAAAAGACTAATTTAATGTTGTACGTACCTTTTCAAAATGTTTAAACCATTATTTGTATGTACTTATGAAATACCTAGGCTAATTGATTGTATTACACCTTTTCCAAACACTGAAAACATGATTTGCACTTTTTCAAAACGTTAAAAATCATTATTTGAATTAAAGCAAGGCTTGTACGTATTGTTTTACACATTATGAGAATGGTCTTAAAATATTATTCACCTATTTTTAAATCAGTCTTCCAATGACGTCATATTTCCAAGGCTCCTAATCGGGAATTCTCCATTATGTTATTTTATGTACATATCTACGTACCTAGTGCCTACCTGTTAACAGAGTAGAGTGTGGTTTGATTACAACCGAAGACGAGTACACCATATTACATTAGTACAGAAAATACCTAGCTGTAGTTTGTTTGCAATTCAAACCAAAAGAACAAGACAATCACTCGGTACAATTATCAGAATCAGATTCATGACGATCAATAAAATCATATGATCAAATAAATAATTAATTAATTCGTCGAATCCAAATTCTGCGATTAACCACGGGTTTACAACTAACTTTACTGCAGTTTAATTAGTTTCGTTTAGTCTCAATGAGTCATAACGGAAAATAGTTTGCAATTCGAAGTATACTTGAACCGTTACATTGAAATCGGTACTAAAAAGTACAAACTAAATTAGGGCTGTAATGTTCAGAATTGAGAATGCAAAATAAACCGGCCAAAATGCACAGAAAGATAAAAATGGTTAAAATTGATGGTAACAAAATTAGGGAGAAAAGCTTGCGGTCTGGTGCATTCATTATCCACTCGAAGCTAAAATGGTGGGTAGGCAAAGTAAAGTAGACGTGTGTGTTTGTCAAATGTGATAATTTGGAAGTCAAGTCGCTTGCACACATCCCGTCCAAAGTATGTACCTACACGTAATGTAATTGTATTCATTTGCCAAACCTTTTGAGCGTCCATGCCTGATCACACCATGTAACTGCATTCTACAAATTATAGACTAGCAAACTATGAATAATGTAGCAGAGGACCTAATAAAATAAAAATCGATAATTTTTATTTATATTACTCTCCGTATGTAAGGAGATTGCATTTGAAACATCACACACGAAATTCCATGTAGCAAATCATTATTTTACTGCCACGATTCCTCAGAATTTGAGGTCGCAAAAAGTTTTGTGTATGCACTCCACGTCAGTCCTACAACAGACATACATAGAAGCCACGTTGGTGGAATCATGAGCAAATACCATCTCTATGTACATTAGATGATACAGCCCGGATCTCTTTCCCCACATCTCCAGTACCTGGAACCCCAGAGAAAAAAAATCCTTCCTTTACGTAGACTTTCATATTAAAATGTACAAGGAAGGAGGAAAGAGAGTGTATACACTCAAAATTGATCCCTTCCATGTATTACATCACATCATAAAGTGAAAGAACTCGACTCCTTTGGGTTTGACTTGACTATATGCATATAATTATTATTATATAATCATATATACACCCACTATGTAGCTATAGCTATATATACTGTTCCTTTCCCTTCAGTTTGGTTTTGGTGTGTGTTTAGGTGGAGGGAATACAATGAATTGAAACTTTTCCATCGCGTACGTAAAATATGAGGGAGACCCCTTTCATTTATTTGATAAGTTCACTTTGAATTGAAACTCTTGTGGAAAAATAGTGTCACAGTCATAAATCATGCTAAGGTGTCGAAGTGGGCAAACAAAACGGAAAAGAACGAGCCGGGGAGCCTACACTCTACATATCGTTGGCGAAGAAGCATTCTGGGTTTAAATGAAAGTTCAGTGTCCCCTTAGTACCATTTTAACGACAAATGACCGGTTCCAACAACCTACTTTTTACCCAAGTTTTTTTTAAAAAAAGTGTAATTACAACCTTTAAGCTCTTTTCAAAAATAGTAAAATTGGCATTTGCACTTTTTCAAAATAGCAAAACTGGTATTAGCTCTTTTAAAAACAGAATAACTGGAATTTACTCTTTTTTACAACAGCAAAACTGGCATTTAATCTTTTTAAAAAATAGCAAAACTGGCATTTACACTTTTTGAAAATAGCCGAACTGGTAGTTCCTCTTTTTAAAAATAGCGAAACTGGTTTTTACACATTTAAAAAAGTGCCTTTAAAATGTTAAAAAAAAATTAAAAAAGACCTTTTTGGTAAACGGAGGCCGTAATAAGCTTAAGCGAGTACTGTACTTAACACCACAATGCTTCGTCACCCACGATATGTAGCCAATGTAGATAGCCATAGTAGGTCCGGTATACTAATACAATCTGTATTATGTGCATCTGTATAGTTAATCTGAATTTTCATGTAAAAAATTGTGTTTGTATGGTGTGTCTATATTATTAGGATGATGATGTATTTTTACCTAGGATATAAGGTAATGGCTTTAGGTAACGGAATAGGGAGTGACAACCGCCTTGGAATTTTGAAATTGAATCCAAACAGAAGAACTGCAAGGCTATATTATACATGTATATGCTCATTCACTATATGGACACTCGTACTTCACACTTCACAGGTCATCTTGGAAGCTGCCGTGGTATGCAAGTAATATTGAGTAACTGTAACGGGATATCTTTTCGTATGTCTATGTGTGCTACACATTTTCCATTGTCATTTTGATCCTTTCTGTCATTGTTCTCATGATTAACACCTGTATCAGTATTTTCACAAGTCATTCTTCACCACAAGCTCCACTCTGACTGTGACATATTGCCGTTGCCAGGGCATCTTACGCACTCTTATTACAACCTGGAGTGACATTCTTCCTCAGGAAGGCCTCGCACTTGCACTCCGGTCGGATTTTCAAGTTGACGGACAAAAGCCAACAATACATCATCCATTTCCTCATTCATCCCACTCTGTCTCATCGTCAGTCTCCGTCCTGACACGAAGTTGAATGAAAATGTAACCATGACAATGGCCACCACATCCCACCTCCCCACATCTTTCTATTACCCACCTAATCCAACAGATGAGAATCCATGTGCTCAGTGTATACACTTTCCCTCTGCTAAGTGCAATAAACTTTCATCCTATCGTGTCATGTTGGTATATGGATCCACGTTTCCTTTTTGTGGCCTTTTTTTTATTCATGGCTTTTGAATGACCCACTTCTGTCCCCCCACATCACCACTCGGTCCAAGGGCCTTTAAAATTGCAAGTGCAGATAAGCTCTTCCGTTCTAATCCTAAATGCATAATCCCCCTTGACTCCCTTCCGTGGATGGATGGATGATGGCTGGAATGGATGCACTTTTATGAGGTCTTTAGACGAATAAATTATTCATCAAGTAGAAGGAGGACTCCTGGATAATATTCATAATTAATTGAGAACGTGTCTGTCTAACAAACTCGAGTTTTGAGGCTGTTTCTGGCGTCAATGTATGAGTTTGGTCCGGTAAAGTGGTGGGTGGATTGGTTCTGCATGCAAGCAGTAGCGGCTCAAGTGGAAGAGGGAGTAGGTAGATGCCGGTGCCAAGAACATGTACAATTCTAGAATTCAAAAGTCTTTAGACTAGCTTTTTTGTTAACCTTTTCAAAACAGCCAAATATCTAGTTTAGTACCTTTTAGAAAATGTTGATTTCTAGGTTTGGCCTTTTTTAAAGTGTTAACTCCTAGTTTTGATGATTTTGAAAATGCTAATTCCAAGTTTTGACCTTTTACAAAACATTTATTTCTAGATTTGGCTCTTTTGAAAAGGTGGGAATTCTAAACACTGCACAACTTCATGGTTTGTTCGTTCCGAATAGGTTAAAACAACACATAGTGTGCTTCAAAATATGACCATTTTCAAAAAAACAAGGTAAAATGACCAACTTTTCAAAAAAATAAAGTTCGAAAATTCCGATTTCTTTGAAAAGGCCTTTTCAAAAGTACGAGTTTTGAAAAATTTCCTTCCAATTCTGTCATTTTCCACACAAACATTTTTTGAGGGGCCTTTTTTCAAACACAAAGTGCCTTTTATTCTTTGCCCACAGTCAAAATAGCCTTAGAGCCACGCTCTTGCATGTAAGCTAAGAAGATGGTGTTGGCTAACGATACCATCAAAGGAGCCGGGATCTCTCTGCTCCATGTACTGTACTCTGTGTGGTGGTTGGTGGGTATATTTTGGATTTCGTGAGAATGAGCGAAATAGGGCTGCCATGCCGTCGGAGAGTTGTTGGATAATTTATGTTGTTACACCTGAAGGAACCCAGCACTTCCGATCGCCATATCATAATTCAATGCAATTGTTACGGAGGAAAGTGTGGGAAGCATGCGGATAATTATTGCATGACGCCTTTCAGTGTTTCACTTCTCACTTGTCAAGATTCCCAATCTCGCCGGCTATTACTTTTGCCCTCTCTTTCGGCCTTTAGTTCTGGCTCTTACCCATGGCCATGCCATGCCACTAAACCGATACAGGTCCATACAATAATTGAGTGCTACGCTTATATTTTCGATCAAAATTGGAGCAAAATTGCCACCATGGAAAGTAAATATATCAGTACCTAAGTATAGGTGGCAACCCAAGCTATTAAGCGGCACAGTAAAATCAATCCTAGTTATTTCCTTTCCTGTCATTATGTTCATGGACGTTGGGTGGTCCTGCAGTCCTACCTGTGCGCAATAGTTTGTTTTAATTTTCTACAAATATATCACATGTAAAGAAGGATACAAGGATTTGTGTATTTCATCAAGTCAAATGAATTCCAGGGTGTGAAATATTGTCGTTAGTAGCTTTGAGCTGTCGCGCTGTCCCTGTCTGTCTCCACTAATTAACCTTTTCGAAATGGTAGCATACTTCGTTTTGAATGTTTTGAAAATGGTAATTTCTGGATTTGTGAAATTGAAAAGCGTTATTTACTAGTTTTGACCATTTTGAAAAAGTGTTATTTACTAGTTTTGACCGTTTTGACAAAGCGTTATTTACTAATGACTGTTTTGAAAAAGTGTTATTTACTAGCTTTAACCATTTTGAAAAAGTTTTATTTACTAGTTTTGACCGTTTTGAAAAAGTTAATTTATAGAGTAAAACACTTTTGAACAGCATTTCCCCAATGGTTTCCTAGCTCCTATAGGTTAAGGGGGCACTGATGACGAAGAAAATGAAATTAGAGGAGCCAGCTTCCCCGGGCTTATGCCTGTGTCATGTCATAGGTCACAGTTGGTAATTGTAGAAAATGTGTAATTGCACAAAGGGTTTTGTACGTATGACACGAGGAGATGCTCGTAGAGAGATAAAATCGAATATAATAGAAGATTGGACTTGATGATAAAGTGTGTCAATCAGAATTAGGGTATTAGTGACACTGGGGCATCCTACCTTCAAATTGGACTGACTTTTCCCTGAAACGGAATTTGTCTGCCCACACCGTCTGTCCGTCCGTCCTATGCTTCTTTGTTGAGTGGAGTTGACTGAGAGAAGTGAGTGAGTGGGAAGAGTGATGAGTCCTAAATTTAAAGCGAAGAGTCGAGATTGCTCATGTGTATAATATGATATGGGATTGAAACGAAGAAATATTCCTATAAGGGACATAATAATTGCATTGGCAGAATCAGAGTCCATAGCAGAGTGCCTATAGTGCTGCCTTTTGCTCCTACTGGAGGAGAGACTGAGGGGAAATTATTTGAGCGTTGAAAGCCTTTCCTTGTTTTAACCTCGTTGGTGTGATGTGGGACAGACGTACTTAAAAAGACTGGGATTTTCCTGGAAATTCACCTATGGGACTCAGATTAAGGACCCTCCTTCCATTATCTAATATTTCATTTGAAAGACTCGAGTCAAGAATTATATTTCATCAGTCGACTGCTACTCCACTTCACCACTTCCACTTAGGATTTCTCTCTCTCTCTCTGTCTCAACCTCTCCCTACATCATTCTTGAAATAAATAAAAATCTCTCTCTCTCTCCTTCTGCCTTCTTCTTCTAGTTTCCCAGACACCAGAAGCCAGAAGCCAGAAGCTTTCTCTCATTTATACACAGTGCGTCTATACATACATAGGTACGTACGTTAATAAAAATTATGTCTTGGGAAACGAATTCCTTCTTTGTTTCCGGCCTTCCATGAGCACACGTCCCTTAAAACAAAAGGCCATGGTATTGCCTACAAAAGGACACAATTTTACAGAAGCTTCCCATTGAATTCATATGCCGAGAGCATAAGAATTTCCTTCACAGTTTAAATTGGCATGTGCTTCTTATTTTGGGATGAGAACTCAAAGGGGGATTTATCCATTTGAACCATGGTGAATGTAAATTACATTTAAATAATAAAAAAGAAACGAAAGTTGCTACATAATCATAGCACAACAAATCGAAAATCGTGTAAAAGGATGAGAAAAATGTGAAAATATCATGAATGCCAGTTTTTGTTGCTGAATCAGTCAACTGTTAGCAGTTGCCAGTTGCCATACAAAGATGACTAACGAAGCTTCAGAAACTGATCTCGTCACAAAGTGATCAGGGATGAAAGATGGAGAGTGTATAGTGCACACACACACACTGGAGCTTACAATTAGAGCCTCCAAATGAGCGTAAATCATTCACGCTTCATAACAGGAAATGGGCTAATCCCACAGGTCAAAGGGAGAAGAAGTCTTTGGATTAAATTTTATTTATAAGCCAGTGGCGTAGCGTGGCGGAAAGAAGCGGACCATGAAATATCTGCATGAAGTCACAACGCCATCACTTGGCTTTTTCCTCATTAGTCACTCAGCCTAAATGGACGCATTTCATCAGGACAGACAGAGAGAGATCAGACCGTTATGCATCTGTACATGTCTGTCTGGACAAACAAGCCCAAATGAAATTTAAATAAATGAGCCCTCACTTCACTCCGATGACCACACCGCGCACCGCAGGCCAGATCAGACCCGTGACCAAAGGATATGAAAAGTTTTAATATTTTTATTTACACATCCAATACAAAAAATTACGTACAAAAAAAATAAGATGTTCCACGTCCATACTGTATCAAGACTGATTAAATAAATCCATGGAAGTTGAGTGAGGCGGGGAGGCTTGGAGCGAGGAAAGTAATTACTAACCTACGGTTGGACTCACGTGGGGTAACTTATTCGGAGATAACACACGGCCCTGCTCTCTGCCACGGAAAGAACGTCCCATTGACCCAGTGGAGTGCGATCTATGTATGCTTGGGTTTGTGTTTCCAACGGTGGTAGGGTCAAAGATAGTACGGGATTCAGAAGAAGCAATAAAGCTGACGTGAGAATTAACCGAGCACGCAAGGGACACGCTACACACATAGGTATGTACCTGTGCATTGCAGCTGTGTATCAGCTTCAAATTTTAAGTAAAATTGACGTTGAAACCATCTCCAGATTAGAATACAGAGGGGCCTTCCAAATATGATGTGTTAGAAGTTGGGCTTAGAATGCTGTTTTAAACAGCATAAGAAGCATATTAAGAAGGCAAATAGGATTTTAGCATTTTGAAAAAAACGTAAGCTATTAAATTAGGTTTTTAAAAAAGTGGTAATACGCTTGGAACGCTTTTAAAAGATGTAAATATGTAATGATTTGAAAGCTTTTAAAAAATGTAAATAATGTTTGGACTTTTTTAAAAAGTGTAAATAATGATATGAACGCTTTTAAAAAAAGTAAAAATGATTAGAACGCTTTTAAAACGTAAATAATGATGTGAACGCTTTCAAATAATATAAATAATAATGATTTGGATGTTTTTAAAAAGTGTAAATAATGATTTACACGCTTTTTAAGCGTTTGAATTATAGGTTTGAACAATTTTGAAAAGTTTGTGCAGCACTAAATTAGCCTTTTTTAAGTGTACATCAGGTTTTTAACATTTTGAAAAGGCGTAAACAAATAAAACAGCCTTTTGCAAAAAGTGCAAATATGTACAAATGTATTGTAATAGTTTAAAAAATAGAAAAGTGTATTTTACGATAAAAAACGTTGTTTCTATGACGTCACAATAGGAAAAGCCCCTACTACTTCCAGCCTTTACAATCTTGCATGCTGATACTGACTGACCATTGTGCATCTGTATTGCGTCCGATCACTTAGTCCGTATAGCCTGAGATAAAAGTTCCCTGGCCAGTGAGTTCCGTCCCCTTCTTGTCTCTCTCTCTCTCTCTGTCTGTCTATGGCCGTTTAGTTTTGCGTCCTTGCGTGTCAATGATTTGAGTCGACCACCCAAATATTGAAGCCTCCAGCGTCTTCTGTGATCCTCCTCAAGTTTACCTTTATTCTCCCTTTTTATCCCCCAACCAACCCATATGTTTGTTAGTGGAGCGTGGAAAGGAGCTCAGGAGAAATTAACCCAGAATTCAAGAAAAAAAAACTTGTTTGATGTCTAAAGTTTCTTTATTAAATTAACAACTTTTATTATTACATTAATCCCTATTACCAATATTTCCGTAGACTGGTCGTTAGCGCTTGGGATGCAGGAAATCCTATAACGTCTATCAATAAAAAAACAAAGTGTGTGTGTGTGAGTGTACTTTGCTTACGCACCGTTCCAGCACTTTTGTGTCTTACTTTATTGCCTGCTGACTTACAATTACTGATCGGCTACGCATTGTGTAGCTCTTAGGAAGGAAGATAGGGAAAAGGTTAAGAGTCAGCTAATGTTCCTAACAAGAATTTCTATGACAGCAAAATAGCTCAAGACAAGAAGTTCAAGGAATACTCAAAGTAATTATGGACCATTAAAAAGAATTAATTGACTCTGATTTGTTTATCTAAAGAACCTGAAAAGGACGGGACTTTTTTTTTCTCTTACTTTTTCCAACTTTTTAACTCCAAATGGAAATTCCCTACAAGCGCCTATACCTACATAGTACACACGCACACACACACTCACTCACACACACTCACTCACACCAGGAACTACTCCAACCAGCTACTGAACTTGTTTCTATCTAAACGCCAGCAATAATTTAAGATCTGTTTTGTGTACATGCTACAGCAATGCTCTAGTAATGCAAAGCAATGCTCTTTCAGCGACTGTGTTCTGTACCAGCATTAACTTCTGAAAAATGCAATAATTACACTCAATAGCGGCTCCAAAGGAGTGTGTATCAGTAGGCTGAGCGAACAACATACTACTTGCACCAAAATTTTGGTTTCATAAATACTTTAATAGTAATTTTAAAAAATGCTTAAAAAAGAGCCAAAACGTTTTCTAAAAAGACAATCTTTGAAAATCATTTTTCAAAATTGTCGATTTCTTTGAAAAACCCCTTTTGAAACTAACGGTTTTCAAGGAAACTCACTTTTTGAAAGAAGCCGTGTTACAAAAGTGACTTGGAAAAAGTTGCTTTCAATCATTACATGTAATATCTAGAGCCGCGGCTGACTACTACTATAGCAAGTTCGAAATTTCGTGTTTCCATGGTTCGATCCAGTGTGGAGCTGGTAATCTCTAATCTCGTTCAGTGTATCAGTAGGCAGCCCGCATTTCTTTCGTTGTTGTTCCTTCCCCATTTAAATTATTCACAAGAGCAACTTCCAAGGGAGCATTTAAAGTTTTGCTCCGCTAAAATATTCACCTCCGTCCAACATTCCTTCCTTAACGCCAACGTCAACATCCCCTTAAAAAATAGGAGGATCCACATCCAGTAATCCGGACATTCGACTGTCATTCAAGTTGAGCTGGAACTGGGATTTGTGTCTGTCTTACCTGATCGTAAACGTGTGTGCATTCTTGATCTTGACTAGCGGATATATAACAGTGTGTAAATTACGGAGTCAATGGGCTTCTGCAGTTGCTGTCCTTAGAAAAAAATCCACTGTTTTTCTTGGTGCAAATCAGTGTTAACTCGAGGAATGGATTCCTTCCTTCCTTTTCATCGAATTTGTTCCTGTAAGCACATACCTAAGGTTAAAAATTGAGTCCCATTCTACACCATTTTACGGGGGAAATGTTTTGATTGTAAATTCCTTTAAGAATTCCCTGGGCTCTTCTCAACAGATATTCAACAAAGTGCTCGAAAACTACCCATCCATTGATTTTCAGTTTGCAAAAGAGCCAAATCAGAATCACCGGCTGTTACAAAATCATTTCATTTAATTTCATTAAAACTCCTTGGAAATCCAAGTGAAAAAAATAAATAAATTTGACATTGAAGAATTGCTCGCTAATTCGTCATTGAGTTTTTATCGTGGAGCTTATAGTGTTATAGTGCTGGATGAAGGATGACATGGTGTGGAGTCAGAATATTATTATTTCTTATTCCTTCGTCCAGGCTCAAAGTGAAAGGACCCACAAGCTGAAGAGCTGAATGAGAGAAGTGCATTTGTTTGTGTGCTGTGCTGCTCTGAATGCGTTTGCCACAGCGTGTGAGCAATGAGGAATCTCCCTATTGGTAGTATGTGTGTCTTTGTGGAGTGAGTATAGGGAAATGATGGGACGATAAGACACGTTACGGGCCTTGCAAATGTCACTGTATAGAAATAATGCTGTAAAAAATTATATTAGTGATATTAACGTTTCTAAAAGATGTAAAACGTGGTATCACAGTGTCACCTTTCTATAAACACTGTAATTTCATGTTTTACAGCTTTTTTCTAAATGTTAAAATCCTTTATTGCCTCTTTTAAAAAGTTTTATATTAAGTTAACATCTTTTAGAAACGTTAATAGTACTTGAAGTACTTCTTATCTTTTTTGAAAAGAATTGATTTACCATTTAACACCTTTTCAAAATGTTGTTGTCACGTTTTGCCTTTTTTGAAGTAGTGCAATTCCATGTTTTGCAACTTTTGGAAACGGTAATACTACGTTTTGCCTTTTTTGAGGGAGTGAAATTCCATGTTTTACAACTATTGAAAACAAACGGTAATACTACGTTTTGCCTTTTTTGAGGGAGTGCAATTCCATGTTTTGCAACTTTTGGAAAAGGTGATACTAAGTTTTCCCCTGTTTTTAAAAGGTGTAATTCCATGTTTTACAACTTTTTAAAACGTTAATGCTACTTTTTACTCTTTTTTAAAAGTGTAATTTCATGCTTTTCAACTTTTAAAAATGTTATTAACACGTTTTGTATGTTTAAAAAAAGTCAAATATCACATTTTACAACTTTTTAAAATGCTAGTATCATATTTTTATTCTTTTTTAAAAATGTCAATTCATTTTTTGCCCTTTTTGGAAAAGACTTATTTAACCCGAAAGGGAGTGTGTATGCCGTCATATTTGGAAGGCCCCTTTAGATATTAGACACACATGAGACAGCAAGTGTGAGTGTAGGGAGGGAAGAGGTATGTGTGTAGCTTCCACGGCTGGGTCTTCCTTCACTCCTCAGTGTTTCTTGCCAAATAAAAGAATTATTATTTGTAATAAAAAAAATTGGAGCCCTCCCGCTGTTTTATGATGGACTCGGTTTAATTCCTTCTCGCTGAGATACACAAAATAAATTGAAGCTTCTACTCCATTGAAAGAGGACAAATGAGAAAAAATCCTGACTTCACAGTTTTCCACCAAAAGCTTTTCCCATAATGTTTTCATTCGGGACAATCAGGACATGCACGTTGGTAGACGTATGTGAAGTCGAAACAAAAATACGTACATCTTAAAGGAAGGCACTTATTTACACCATTACCATTAGGATCCTTGCAAGTCCTACGTAATAGGACTTGGGTTCAAAAAAGACTTTCATAGCAGGCAAATCATCATTTTAACGTTTCGAAACAGGGCAAATCCTCATATACTAGCAGTCGGGAAAAAGCACAACTTTAGATTGACATATTAGAAAATTGCTAGTCGTGATATTTACTTTACACACTTTAAAAAAGGTAAAACTCCACAATAACTATTTGAAAAAGAGCATAAGATGGTATTAACACATTTTAAGAAGACGCAAAGCATAATTTTAACGTCTTGAAAGGGTCAACATCAACATAATATGAAGAAATGTTTGAAAAAGTGCTAAACAGAATATTTAAACATTTCACAAAAAGAGGTAATATTTGATATTAACAGTTTGTACAAGAGCTAACGCGGATATTTGCACATTTTCAAAACTAAAACAGGCAAAGCTAGATATTGCAATTTTAAAAAATGCTAAGAATGAAATTTGCTCTTTTAAAGAAGACAAAACATCATATGAACACATTTTCAAAAGCATAGAGGCAAAGCATAGTTTTAAAATTTTGAAAGAGTGTACAAAGCATAAAACAAACGTTTTTACTACAAGCAGTAATTTATATTGGCGTTTTGAAAAAATCTTGAGTTCTTAGAATATTTTTTTTTAAAAAAGTGGCCCCTCGCCACATATCCAGGTGTTACTGTATAGGGCTGGAATACGGACACCTATGTGACGTTTTCTAAATATATTTACATGACCCAGTGCTGTACAGAAAAGGCGTGACTGTGGAGCCCACCATCCACCATCGCCACCCAGAAGGAAAGAATAAAAAGAATCTCCAAAAGCAACCAAAGCAGATCTTCCTGGAGCATATAGTGGTGGATCTTAAGTGGAGGGACCCATTGCCAAATTTTAAATGCCAAAAGAAAAAAAAACCTCGGGAGCCGTACAACGTGGATGCATTACAATGCGTGTCCTCCAAACGGGCACATATTTTGGGTGTTATTGTGCACATTAAGCTTGCCAAACACTTTTATTTATGTGGTGAAATCCTTTAATGTTCTGTAGTGTCTTCTCTATTTCACTATTGTCAACAGTTATGCCTTCCTCCGTCATTGAATTCATTACACAACAGTGGAGCGGAGCAGTACATCACATTATGGAGATGGAACATAAGCTTTCTACTTTGTATGTATGCACTGCTCTGGTTGTGTAGGTAAGATGAATTCCTGGTAATAAAGACGGGAAAGTTTAATTTTGAATCTGGAGCCCAGGGAGAGAGAGGAAGTGAGGGAAGGAGGGGAATGGAAATAAAAATAAAGTTGACTCCATTTCGTATGTAAAAAGGCCGAAAAGGAGGGAAATGGGAAAATTTTGGAGTAAAGTATTAAAAGTGTTACGTTCAAGATTAACGCCTTGGTTTCCCTCATATCTTTTCATCTTATTTACGCATTTATTTATGGGGGCACTAGTCTACGGGGCAGGGTGGTGAAGGGGCCTTTCAAGTATCACGTCACATTTCACATTTGGACATAGCTTTTGTTGGATGCTAATTGTCATTATATTTGCCCTTTTTTGAAATTTTAATTTTAGATTTTGTCCATTTCCAAAGTGCGTCGGTGTCATAATTATCCTTTTCTAAAAGTTAAATTTTAGAATTTGGTTTTTTTCAAAATGCTAAAATATCACATTTGCACTTTTTTGAAACTTGAATTTTAGGTTTTGCCCATTTTCAAAGAGCGTCGGTGTCACATTTCCCCTTTTTTAAAACTTGAATTTTAGGTTTAGATTTGTCTAAAAATGTAACATTTGCACCATTTTGAAACTTGAATTTTATTCCTCTTTTCGAAAGAGCGTCAGTGACACATTTCCCCATTTTTAAAAATGATTTTTAGGCTTTGTACATTTACAAAGCGCCTCGGCGTCACATATTTCCTGTTTTTTAAAACTTGAATTTTAGATTTGGGTTTTTTTCAAAATCCTAAAATGTCACATTTGCACTTTTTTGAAACTTGAATTTTAGATTTTGCCCATTTCAAAAGTGCCTCGGTGTTACTTTTGCCCTTTTTTAGAACGTGAATTTTAGGTTTTGTCCATTTCCAAAATGTTAAAATGTCACATTTGTCACCTTTTTTAAAACTTGAATTTTATACTTCGATTTTTTTTCAAAATGCTACAATAAAACTTCATACTTTGCACATTTTGATACTTGTTTTTTATGTTTGCCTCATTCTGAAAACACTAGCTAGTTTTTTAAAAAGGATTTTTCTAACTAAAGTCGTGTCAAGTCATATTTGTAAGGTCCCCAAGTCCATACAATGTTACAATGCACTCTATATTCCATATTATTATGGAATGGCATGTGTTATAAATATACCGTCACTAGAGTTGCAACCAAAATCCCAAATTTTAATTTTATATTCCGCTCACATCCATTCCTTTTTTGGTCAGGCCACAACGTAGAGTGCTCTGCTATATAGTATGCACTCCGAAGATTAGGAAGGCGGTGGAACAACATTATGATGTAGTGTGTAGGCTTTAACTGTAGAACATGACGAGTCCTGGCGTGTATTTTTGAATTGGATTATTATTAAAACACAAAAATATTCATATGCACACGTCCTTCATAAAATACGCAGTGATGGACGCTATGATGCTAAAATTGCATGTTTGTTTTCCTCTCCCACTAGACCTAGACATACTAGAAGGAAACAGTCCAAGGAACCTGCCCTCACAATGCAATGCAATGGAGATGGAAAGGCTTCAAATATAAAGGCTTCCAAAAGTATTTTCTTAATCGGAACTTTCTCGCTTCATTTAGCTTCAAAGCTTATCAAATCATCATTTTTATTACATTTAATCATGAGAAGCACAAGTTTCTCTTTCTTTATGCCAAGTTCGAACTAATGTGTGTGTAAATCTAGTTTTTACTGTAGTACATCGAATCAGGTACTTATCGTGGATGAAGAAGCATTAATGACTAAGTCCAGTATTCGCTTAAAACCATTTTGCTTCTTAACCGACGGATTGTATTTAATCCTGCCTTACAATTAATTTACATACAACTGTTTGCTTTCCTGTCCTAAACTTGAATTCTACAATGCAATGTAGCCGCAGCCAGAATGCCTCTGCTGCATTGTGCACAGATCGCTTGAGTCCCACACAGTCAAACTTTCTTTTTATTATTCCCGTCTAATTTACATTGTCTAGTGAACTCCTAGTCTTAAATTCATACATTCTAAAATTCGTACTTCTTTCCAGCTCCGGAGAAAATGTAGTAACAAATGAGACAGATGGCTGAGGAAACAATTCATTTATACCTACACACATATATGACAAGGACGCCGAACTTAAAGTTTTCTTCACGCTATGCTTTTATTGTTTGCAGACAGACACACAGAGTAGGAGTGAAAGCATTGCATTGGAAAGGCACAAGTACCACATACATACATTTATACATACTTACATATGACGATACATTAGCATAAACGGTTTAGTGGTCTAAAGCCTGGAAAAGATGTGGAAAGAAAGAAAGGGCTTTGATGTGCTCTTTCTTCCCCAGCTACTCAGAGTCTTTCTGTTTCTGTTTCACTTGAGTTGTACTATACACATATTATATAAGGAGCCTACTTGGGTTGATTTGAGTTGAGAAAAAGAGTCCTTGCACAAGATTAACCATACAAGAATGATGAAGAAAAGGAAGATAGGACCAGCCCCAGAACCCAGAACCCAGAACCCAGAATCACACTCCAATTCAATTCAGGCCACTGAGAACTGTGTGTGTGTGTACTGGAATGAAAGGGAATGAATGACTTGGAATTCAGATGTACAGGACAGTGGAAGCTCTGCCGGCGACGCTCCGTCCAAAATAAAAAGTGAATAAGGGAAAGTCCTAATACAGATAACGTAAGTGCTGGTGTAAATTTAGGGCGAGAGACATGTCTCCCGTATCTGCAGCAGTGGGTAGTGTGTGGTGATGTGAGATGAGGCTCAAGCACACGGTAGCACAGAGTAAAACCGAGCTTAGGACAAGATAAAACTTTTCTCTCTCTTTCTCTCTCTCTCTCTCTCCGTCTCTTGAAATTTGCAAATGGCAAACCTCACACCAAAAGGCTACGGAAGCCCAACGCAAAGGAAAGCACTCCCCTGCACTACAGGAAGAGCCAAGAAATAAGGAAGATTAACATAGAAAATGGTTGTACAGACTCGAAAAAAAAAGTTTTGTTTAAATCGTAGGCAACATATTATTATTATGACGCGCCATGTCTGTATCCTCCAGAAGCCACATAATTTCTCTGCAGGCCAATGCAACGCAATGTAATGGAATGCAATGCAATGTACGGATAGGGGCACAAGTATGTAGCATCGTCTATAGGGTTGGCAGAAAAATTTGGATAAAACGGTAACAACCGGAAAAATACAGGGACAGAAATATTTGCAAATGATTATATACATACGATTTCTAAATGTTGATTAAGTTATTAATTTGATTCTAATTATAACTTGTGCTTAACCTTTTCGAAACGGTAATATACTTTGTACTGAATGTTTTTGGAAACGGTTATTTCTAGTTTTATGACCTTTTGAAAGTGTTATTTACTAGTTTTGACCGTTTTGAAAAAGTGTTATTTCCTAGTTTTGACCCTTTTGAAAAAGTGTTATTTACTAGTTTTGAC
>JAQFZC010003585.1:0-18376 GCA_034695205.1 Dicyrtoma fusca | reverse complement strand
AATGTTGTACTGTATACTGAGTCGACACGGCTATTGCAATTGTGCAACAGTGGCTTAATAAAGTTAATTCTCTCTATCTCAAAGCCCAAAGCAGTTTTTCATCCAAAATTCCAAACAACTGCTTCCACTTTAGTTTAGTCCAAAAATTCGATTTCTAGATTATAAAAATGACGAAGTAAACCCAGAGACGCTAAATATTTTAATAATATTGAACATGTTGAACGCCTAAAATCCATCAAACGAAGTTGCGAATTGCTCATTTAGATAAAGAAAGCAGTGTTTCTACAGATTTATAACCCATAGTCAGATTTCAGTCAACTATTGGCTTTGTCTAACCTGACCCCAAAAAAACATTCCAATGAAAGAACAAAGAGGTATAAGAAATAAATTAGCAATATAATTTATACTATACCTGCAGCCACCGCAGTTAGCCGTTAATTTAGCTGTCTGTCACACTTTGCACTTCACTGCCGTGTCGCTGAGCATGACAAATCCATAATCCATCCCCATTAACTATAAGCACGATTGACGATTGATTGCCTGGCTATACTTTATTAGAACAAAACAAATAGAAATAAAAAGCAGAGCTTCGCCAATGTTGAATGTTGAGTTGAGTTTAATGTGAAGTTGAGAGAGATAAGAGAGTTGATCCCTTGATGCATGAAGATTCTTTCGAGTCACACTTACAAGCTAATTGTAAATAAAAAAAACGGCCACCACTTTAACACTCAATCCTAGACACAGATGATCACTGTAGTTTAACGATTACAAGAAAGAGACTTGAGTCAAGTCAATAGTAGATTCACATTCACACAAACAAGACAGAGAAACGAATATGTGTTGAAAGTTGAAAGCTGAATAGTAATGATTGTTGAATGATTGTTGAGTACCCTTGTATTTGTATTTTGTGGTTACGTCATGTTCACGTTATATTTTACGTTGAATCGTTGGAAGTTGAAATACAATGAGTGCTAAAATATATAATACAAATAACAGAAGCAAAATCAATGCGATGCAACAACGTCAGTGTCAGTCAAGTTTGAAGGTTTATAAAATTCTGACTTCGTCAACCCTCCACCATCATCATCTTCATCAGATCGTCAGTCCAAAAGACACCAAGAAAATAGGGTCTCACAACCACAATCAAGTGGAACTGTTTACCTATGCTGTCCTCTTAAAGACAAACATCACGAACATTTCGAAAAGTGTCAAAAAACTATAAGCAGTTACTGTCAACTGTACAAACACTCCATTTTTTTTGTACTCATCGAAGTACGAAACGAACACAAGTATTTGCAAGGCACATAAATCTGACGATGGACGAAGCACACATAAAAATAAAACACTTTTGTAGTAGGCAATGGCTCCTCACATCCCTTGCACACTCAATTTCCCCGTTCAGTCTTCATTTTTAATTGTAATTTATTCTCGTCCACTCCATTTACTCCCACACATATTTCTTTTAAAATTAAAGGTTCACTTTTAACTTGACACCGGCCCCCGGCATCGTTCGTTCATCGTTGCGCCATGTTATATTGTATTGTCGAATAATTTCGGCTTCTCACTTCACTGATTCATAAAACATTCCTGCAACAAAACAAACAAAAATCAAAATTTATAATTACAACTGAAACCACCCTGCAACTGCAACTGAAATATCGAAGATGGAATCCGAACCGGACCAAAATAGTAGGCAATAATTCCAATGATTGAGCCAAAAAAGGTACAAAAATGTGAAGCATTGCCCGAAATAATAATGGCCCTTTAATGTGTAGGTGGTACCTACTTCCCAATTTCTGACAATAATACCATGATGAGAGGTTTTTGTGAGTTCATCATCGCGTGAGTAGATTATTTTTTTTCCTCTCTTTGTGTGTTATATTTCCTCATATCCCTTCAATCCGCCTACTTCTCATTGCATAGCAGTCAATTGTAAAGCTTTAGTAATAGCTTTGGACTTTTGGGCTAGTATGGCAATGAAAAAATAAAATGAAATGAAATGAAATGCAACCACCAGAAACGGACAAGTCTAGCTACTCAAACACATTTTCCGCAGATCATAATACGTAATAAAAATGTGAAACAAGATGAGTCTACAAAGGAGAGATTAAAACGGTGCATGCAATCCTAAATCTAGGGCTGATTTTTATTCCGTAAATGCAAATGCCACGAACGACGAACCCAGCCTCCGTGTAATTGTTAACTAGGTAGGTATGTTGATAAAAAAAAATTAAAAAAAACATTTTCCCATTTAGAAAGACAAGGAATTTCTGTAAATATAGTTAACAAACATTATCTACATGTACACATATATATACTCTAGCAATCAAAAGGATAATCTCTCTATTAATGCACACACGCAAGTAGTAGGTACTTTTTTCTCCAAGTACAAATAAGGAAGAAAACAACTTGTTAACCCCACACAAGCAGAAAGGCCCACTGGCAGAGCATTGAAAGATTGAAACACAGTAGAGTAACTTTTTAATGTAAAACACAGACAGAACACAATGGACAAAAGAAGAGAGTAAATTGAATAGGGAATAAACTTGAAACAAAAAAAATAATTACAATTTGCAATTATAAAAAACAAGGTTTACTGATATGTGATAATGTATGATCCCGTCATACCTTACACTTACATCAATCTACCTACTGTATCCTTACCACCATGCACCTTCCCCCACCAAGTGGAATTAAATCTAGCCGTATAAAAAAAAGACGTTAAAATACTTACAACACGGAAATGAGACTTTTGTTTGTGAGTACGGTACACAGTCACTCTGACTGTATTCTGGACGGTTGACGGTGGGGTGGTGTAGACTATAGAGAAATTATATATAGTGTGAGTGCACTGAAGGTGCATCCGCAGATGATAAAAGTACGTAAGTTGTAAGTAACATAAATAAAAAAAATATAGGTAGGTATAAATAACTTGATAATAACTTTTGTATTTATTCAAATGAAGTTCCTTAGTTGGTGGAGTAGTTTTGGGCTGTTGATAGTAAACCAACTACTACTTACTTATTACTACTACTACCTGTCTTGTCTCTTGTGGGGAGAAGGTGAATTTATCAAGAGCACCAATCACAGAACATGTCTACAGATAACCTCCACACACTCCACGTTCAACTGAGAGTCAGCAGCGACCAAAGCGTTAAATAAACTACAAAAATACTGAATAGATGTGTGTAGACGGAGAGAGCTAATGCCTATGCATTTATTCACTCCAGTATCTGTCTATCTTCAAGACATTGTAGCACAACAGTCCCTCATTGTCAGAGTGTAAGGGATGGAGTCGAAATTCGAAATGGAAATGGAAATGGACATAAGAGATACTACTTACATATATAAAATATATACCTTGGGTTACTAATGTACGTCCGCAATGCCGATTGCCGAGTGCCAATGCCAATACAAGGGAGGCTCACGGTTTCTTTAAGTCTTAGTCTAATCATGACCAGGAGGGGATATAGAGCGAAGCATTTTATTATATTATTTGTTCTCTCTCCACATTTTATCAGTTGTTCTTGGAGTCTGGTGGCTACGCTCAACTCAACTGATGAGCGACAGGTGTGTGAACGTTGACAAGGCAAGAGAGCCAGCCGTGCAACAGCAGCTACGGAGTCTACAAGCTTTTTTGGCTCTTGCTAGTCTTCTTTAACAATGTGTCCTTCGACGAAGATGCAAAACGGCTAAATTGCCAGTAGTCCGTTACTAAAAGCACATGCTTTTGAAGAAATGCAAAATGTCCTAACTGTATAGCCAATCAATTGGTGACCAAAAACTACAGCCAACGACGATTGTATTTTATAGCCTCTACCATTGCATTGGAAATGCCGTTAGCCAACTTTGCCTTCAGTGAAAACATTGGAGCAACGGCCATTTTGCTTCTTCGGTCACGTTCTGTATGTATGTATACCCGTTGGTGGATGCACACACACGCAGATCACATACGTGTGGTAGAGGTGGTTCCTCTATCAAATTTAAGAGCGATCCAAAAAATCTAAACCAAACCATGGAAAACACGAAAACAGAGACTAAGAAGGAGAACCCAGTATCCATGGATCCACGGGCTACAAGCTTTTCCCTTCGTATCAGCATAGCATAATGGAGCATTTGGGATGGAAAGTGCACTGCAACAGAGTGCATGTAGAAAATAGGATGCTTTATTGTAAAGTAAGGCTATCGTATAGGTACATAGGTTTAAGGAAGAACTGAGGGGATGAAAAAAAAGTTGTGACTGAAGCAAAGTGAGTGAAGCCACATAACATAACCGGGACGTCTATGTTTTATCAAATGGACGAAAGCTAGAGACAGGTTATCTGATCCCAAGTTTTTGTTTTCTAAATTCTCACAGTTCCCCCAACGGACCCACGTCCACCAACACACACACACACAAACACCACAAAGAACAACCAGCTTTTTAGAGACACCACCATTCCCCGCAACGGCAACAACTAATGCACCACTACCACTACCACCACTTGCATCTTATATGCAATTATCCATAGAATAGAGCTATACCTGTATATGTAGTGAGCTGCCTCCCTTTTGAATGTCAGTTTCACTTCAACGGACGCTCAGTGTTCAGACCAGACTTTTCAGATCTACCTAGGTAGGTACTTTATTATGTATAATAGGTAATCCTGTATTGAATAGAGTAAGTAGGTAGGGAGTACCTTCCAAATAAATGCAGGGGAAGCCACTCTCTTCTACAACACAATGCCCAACGACGTGGTGATGAGAAGTGCAAGAGGATCTCGCTCTCGAGAATCGGGACGGGATGGAGAAGATTTTTTTTTTATTTTCCAAAGGAAATGCCATGCATATCAAAATAGGTATGCACTAAAACTAAATGGGTACCTTTTACGCCTGTACATACGTAACTGTACAATACACATTAGACATTAAATCGTAGTTCCACGTATTTTCTAACTCGTAAGTCGATTATGTACGGAGCCTCTAGTAATGGAATATTGAATATAGGATTACATGTAATCAGGGCTATCAAGGTACATAAGTCCTATAATACGATTCAGGCTCAAAGCCTTTTTAGCTGAATTCAGTTCTGTAATAATAAAGGTTAACCAAGGCTGCACACTGCACTGCACTGTGCTCGGGTAAATTATTCTTGTAGAGCAACAACTCCCAGCAGTCAGTGAGAGAGTTTAAATGCAAGCCTGACGTGAATTCACGTACAATTAGTGTGTATTAAGGCAGGCATTAGAGGTACTTACGTACTACAATCTTTGGAGATGATGTCTCGTCTGGGTCTTTTTCTTTTCTAGGCCCAGTCTTCCCATGTCCCATGGATTTTCAAATATCTTTATTCACTTTGAGCGAGCCTGCGAGGAACCAATAGTATATAATAGTAGGTGGATATTAATATTTTAGTAGCTACATATATATGTATTACCTGGGTTCCATTATGCCTGTGCTGAAGCCTAGATTTTTTAAAATGAGGTGCCCGTATCTGGAGATGAATATGATCGTTGGAGGTGCAAACTATGCTAACTAGTTTTATTTTAAAAGGGGAAAAATATCCTACATACCTACGCACCTAACCCTAGATACATTCGTTTTTTTCCGAATTAATGTCAATACGGGTTTTTTGAACTTTTGAAAAATGGTTCCTAGATACCTTTGTTGAATTTTAGCTTCAGAGGCTGGCGACACTGTACTACATAGTAGGTACTGTATGTGGCTTAAGCCTGTGTAAGTATTCAAATAGAATTTAGTCAGAAATTTTGGTGTATGCGTGTGGCTTCCATATGTGTGGCATTAGTTCTGCATATTTCTTATATCTGTACTTATTATCGTTCTTTTTAACCTTTTCGTTGTTAGTGTACATCTCATTTAATATACTGAAGCTAATTGAGAGTTTACCTGCGTAGATATACCTAGTTCAGATTCAAAAGGAAGAGCGGTCCTGCATGCTTCCCACTGCCGCATCCCTCCTTGGGTAAAATGGTAAAATGTGAAGGGGAGAATAAGAAATTATCGATAGAGCACATAGCACAATGCACTGTAGGTATCTTACCTACATGCCTATATCAATATATTATTATACTTATAGGTATAGGAAGTAGAGATGCATATACTTTATCCGTATCGGTCCCTTTTACAAATGCTAATGCTGAACTGCCGCTCTACTTCAAGTCCAAGTATTTAAGTACCTACCTAAATACTGAAAGCTGAATTATACATAATAAACGAAAATATATTTACAACGTGTACTCTGATAAAGACTCTGAAGCCGGTCGTTGGTAGCTTTTGGCTTTGCTCTTGAACTGCTTTCAAAACTACAGCATTCATCGTGGACTGAAGGAAAATCCTACTGAATGAAACATGAGAGTAGGAGACAGCGGGGCAAACCGCAAAATTCAATTTATTTTGTTGACTAGTCAGCAGTCATTTCATAAAAGTGGACGACGCCGAAGCTCAAAGGGAAACTGCTGAAGCCTGGCAGGTAACAGGATAAAAGTACCTAGATATAAGTACCTATATATACCATCGTAGACATGTATCTAATACTAAACCGTGCTGTAAAAGTGCACTAGCACAATGACAATTACCATTATGTATTGTAATATTAATAAAAAGCGACTCACAACAGTACACTCTGAACAGGCGTGTTATTGTCGTTCAAAAATGTCGATCATAACAACAGCTTCCTATTTTATTTTACTTGGGCTTGGCTTGGCTGGACTTGAAATGCCGACTAGAGTTGACTAGACTTTTATTTTTACGATATTTACTACCTTTTTTGAATGAACTGCTGTATGATTTTGCGTTTCTGTGCCTAAATAATATTGAATGGAGACAGAGGGGGACGGATGCCTCCTCTGACTATATAGTTAGCATTATAGTTTTTATACTTCGGAGGAAATTGGGCGGAAGCGAGCCAGAGCATGATGGCATCGTATTTAGAATTTTCATCCTTAAATACAGATACGCATGCATGTCACCGGGAGGTGGATGCTGGTAATTGGTAATGTGATCAGCGTATAAGTATTAGTGTCTCCATATTTTATACTCACCACTATTTTTATAGATTCCATTGTAAATTCGGTTTTAATTGCAGTGCAGTGCTGCCTCGGTCTGTTGGCGATGCGTCTAGTCATTACCAATAAAATGAGCACAGTTCAATAAAAATAATAAAATAATACTGTAATAATAGCATGCAGTAAAAATACTTTCCATTCAGCAGTCAATTTACAATAAATCGAATGTGATTTTTATGACTTGTAAGAACAAGAATGAACCGGAAAAAGGTTCTGTACAATTCTGCATTAACCTATATGATTTATCCGTGCTAATTTTTATTAATAGCTTCGAAGATTGAAAGGGTTAAAGGATAGATCTTGTTGTACTTCTGGGTGCCATTTGCATTCTTTGGAAAATTTAGCCACACTTTTAAACTGACAAATGCTATCTAAAATTTTAAAAGCGGTTTGTCTATGCAATATCTTTATCTGCATTCTGCATTTCTGCAGTGAGAATGAAAAAAACTTGTGTTGTTTATTGTCTGTAGTTCCGACTTAAGGTCTTAGTGCGTGAGTGTATTATTATGAGGAACGAAACCCAAAGACTTTTTTATCAAAGGCGGCTTCTATATATGTACTGCAGCACTAGTCGATTAGCCGTGTGCTAGCAATCATATACGGAATTAACACTTGTTAGTCGGCAGGTAAACATAAGGTGAATGAAAAATGATGAATGGAAATGACGGTACTGGCAGAGCTAAGCATTATTATTATTGTAACTGCTTGCGTTATTTCATTTCGCAACACTTTATGGAGAAGTTGGAGCTGGAATTGGAAGTCGCAGCGAAGGATCCACCCAAAGATTTATTTTTATTTAAGTTGGTAGGAATGCTCTCTATGGGGTCCCTACGGATCTACGCTTATCTCTATTATGCAAATTTAATTTACTAAAATAGAACAAGTACAAGAAACAGCGGATGAATTTTCTACATGAGTTACTTTCAGGCTACGGAATTAAAAGTAAACATATGCAAACAAATACCAGCGTTCGAATACTATGAGACTGAAAAAGGGGAAGAAAGAAAGATTACAAATAAGTAAAGGCACTCAAGATTATTCACGTTTAATGAATTGTTGGCTTAAAGCACTGATTGTTCAGTGAAATTTTAAAATGCACTTTTTCAACTTTGTCTGTAATGGTAATGACGGAGGACACGTCAAAAGTTGTTTTATCAAGAACCCACAACCAACGATAAGATAAAAACAAAAAGACGGGATCACTCAGCGAACTGGTTTTTTTTAAAGTAAACATTGCACGTGCAAGTGCAGGACTAGCTGTAAAGCCCGGACACTTAAAACTGTAAAAAAAATATTGTAGGTGGTAGTTATACCTACTCTGAACTCTTTTGTGTACAGAGGCTTCATCCTTTAGTCGTTGAATTTAAACTAGAGAAATGATGAGATTGATATTTACATTAATTTTCAAGGAATGCAATTGGAATGTTCTTAAAATTCCAGTGTAAAATAAATTTTTTTTTAAATACTTTAAATATTTTTGGATGCTGATATCATGTAATATCGTTTTACAGATACAATATATAGTTCTTACAATTAGTATTAGGAACCTCTAAAATACCTTGCATATTCAATAGGGCTTACTTTATAATTATGTTGGTGTCCAAGTTATAGCATCAGTATATATACATATATAGCTACTATGTTTGGAACATCACTGGATATTATGATTTTACGAGGGAAACAAAGTAATTTCTCAATAGTTGCTCTTAACATTATCGAGACTACGAAAACAAAAATCTCAAAACAAATGTTAGATTGAGATTTAGTTTATCCGCAGCAATCTGTTGCACAACTTTCTTGTGGGTTTACCTCCAATTTGAATCTGTCAGTTTTGCGATCGCAATCCTTTATTATTTTTTTGGATTAAAATGCATTCAGATGAGCATTTGATCATTATTTTTCTAACCCTGTGTATTGCATTACAATCCAGCGTGGGAGATTGATTTAATAATATTTATTTTTGCGATAATGTTTTGTGGTAGTGTTATCGGAATCTTTAATTAACTTATTTCAGATGTAGCATATGATTTTGATCGTCTATACACCAAACTAATGGTGGCAGTATTTACCTCTTCCTTAAATACTGCATTTGTTAGCCTGTATCGTAAGGTTTAAGTTTTTTAGTGCGTCTTTGTTTGACCTCACCACATCGTCGAATATACGAAATTTTTTTCTGCCGAGGCCGAAATGAAGAGTATGATTATAAATGATATGATTATCATGAAAATTCTTAAAATGAGGGATGATTTCATTGTATAGTAATCAGTTTCAACCTTATATTTACGTACAAGTTTTTGAAAGTATATGCATGCCCAGGAACGAGTGAGTGTTGCCTTACTCGCATTTATTTTGATTTCAGAAATAATTAGTATACCAGTACAGGTATAAACGTCCGCTCCATACTTTATTTTTGAAAGAATTAATATTTTTTTGATCTTTATTATTAGATATCGTCGGTGAAGGTGCATTATGGCGTAAGTCCAGTCCGCGCTTAAAAGCATTGTGGCGGAAGTCCATCGCTCAACTAACTGCATTGTGGCTCAAGTCCATCGAACAGTATTTTGTGTATGTGTGCGCGTTGTGAATGGCTCCGTATGTAAATGAATAGGTTTTCTCGTTTCCTGGACTTACGCCACAATGCAACTAAGAGACGGCTGGACATACGTCACAATGCTTTTAAGCCAGCGTTGGACTTACGCCATAATGCACCTTCACCGACGATATGTATCTTACATAAGTACATCCTTAAGTGCAACAATATTTCATCTGATAATTTTGGGTTATTTATATGTTACCTATCTCTGCGCGGAGAACTCCATACTAGTTAATTATAGAACTACTACTTTAGTCTGTAACTATAGTCCGCAGTACCAAACTGTATGTGTAACTTCGTTCGTGATCAAATTTCTTGAATAAAAACCATATTAATAACAAAAATATGATTCTTCCTCACTGCATTGTTTGTACATTTATACAAGTGAATTTGGCTTTCGTGCATATTCATTCATAAATCACTATTTAAAGCAATAGGATAGACGAAAATGAAAAAAAAATCAGTAATTCCCTCACAATTAAGAAACCGTACCTCGTGTAGCTCGTACTTAAATGTATGTTTGGCCAAAGGGAACTACTAACTATTTGAGTTGAAAAATATTACTATTAACTACAACATTTTTACCTTGTAAAACAGTAGTAATTCATAGTATTACAGGCATTTTGGTTTAGACAAACTAAACATATTGGTGGTATGGATTGCTAGAAGATTTGAAAGATACAAACTCTGATCACTGAAATTCTGAAATGTAATGTTGTTCTTAATACAATGAATAAAAATATCTTTTACGCATTTTCAAACTTACCATTAATTACTTACTAGTTAGCCTAACCAATACTTACATAACAGTTATATCTGTTTTTATTATACATGGACTTTCTTCCACTCAGATTGTACGGAGACGCATTTAACTAGTAGTTTAATTAAATGCGCTGCAGCAATACAATATACTATATAAGTAATTACTGTTAAGCTTAATTACAAAATAATTACAGGTAGATTATGTGCTGCTGCTGATGACATTGTCATTTCGGATTTTGGGTACGAAAACAAAAGAATTTGTGCACAGCTATCCATAGTCCACAGTACAGTACGTCAAGTAGGTTCCCGTGTTTAGGAATATTGGCAACAAATTACTAATATTTGACATTGAACACGGGCCTTGATTTACATGAAACTGAACATGGACACATATTCTACGAAATATGGATGAAGTTAATTAGTAAAAAAAAGAAGCCTCATATATCATGTCATGTATTAACTTATAAAAGCAAACACTATGGAAAGATGTTCAACTACCGTCGCTGCTGCTAAATTTTACAAAGCGCTGAAATTTTTCGACAAGACGACAGGAATATACGACATAATTAGTCACAGATTAATAAAATATTATGTAGCTACCTACATATAATAATTATATACTGTATGTACACATTAAATTACATGTATAAACACTAAGATCCCGCCCAGGACGCATGAGCCAGCAGTAGGAGGAAAGTTATTAGTAGTTCCTAATAATTACTTACAGACGATCAAACATGTTCATACAAAATACTTTCAAAGCATAGCATATGTAGCATCATAAAAATAAATATTACAAAATAAAACTTGTACACACTGCACAGATTTAAAATAATGTTTTTCTTGATCGAAAAAAGGACAACAGAGGTTTTCTGAATAGGCAATAGGTTTATTTACTAATTTGCAACAGCCAGACAAAAGAAAACACTTTTGCAAAAACAAAAACAAGTACTTGAGGAATATTATTTCATGAGTAATTATATAATTGATTAATAAATTATATAGAACACAATAAAATAAATCATATCCATGGACCTGATAGCTTTTACTGGAAATCTCCAAGTAGGTAATACTAATACATATTTATTTAATGATTCTGAATGAAAGCTACTAGTTTTATTACAATAAAACAGAGACATTGAGAATAAAATTATGCTGAGGGGAATTTAATAATTCATGATACATACCTAATTTAATAATTCGTACAAAATAATATTTAAAAAAAAACAATAATCTAGTAGGAATCTTCTTGGAGATTATACACTCCACGTCCATTCTGCACGTGCAACAATTATTCCCGACGTGACAAATGTTTTCATTCAACACTAGAAAACTTTTTCGTCTTGATGTTGCACTGCAAAATAGTTCCAGTCCTTTGGTTACTTATTATAACTGTCAAGTTTTTTTTAAAAACTGTCAGTTATAGCATTATAAAAAAAATTAAAACTTAGTCCTTCGAACTTCCATTGAGTACATTGGGATGTTGTACTAACTTCGTACATAATTCCAGTACTTAAGTACGCATGCTATTACATATAAATTAGCATGCGTCGTATTACAAAATATTATTATCTTGAAATATCTTAGAAGGGATACAAATATATAAGCTAGGAAATTACAATAACTACACATTCGTTAGTACGTAGATACCGACTCTACAGAGCTGTAAGCTTATTCTATATAAAACCTGAACCTGAAGAAACTAATACTCACTTTTCTATTTGTCACTGCACTGAATGTTTATCGCTCAGACAAGCATCAGTAATGTACGACAGACACTAATTCCTTATGACTGTATCATATGGTAGTGTAAATTAACACGGATCTATCAAATCTGATTCTGCCACATAATTATTTACAGTAAATTATTAGCAAAATAGCAATGGAAAACGTGTTAAAAATGTTAACATTCTGTATCGTTTGCTTTTGCGTCAATCTACAAACTACTATGTATCACGATATGAGTTACATTTTGGACATTTTAAATTCTGACCACTTCATTTTGAAATTTGACAATTGTCTCAATCAATTATTATTAATTTATCCACTACGGCTTTACCTTCTACTACCGCCAAGCGTTAGACACTCAAAGTTTAGCATAAACCTAAGTATTTCGATTACTCCCTAATATCCCTTCTAAGCTAAGTTTTCAATTTTTTAAAGATTTATTTCCCTCCCTTCTGAAATACCTTCCCAACCAACCCAAGACAGTTTTATAATTTATTAGATAATTTTAATATCGTAATAAGTAATGCGTTCAAAATACAATTACCATAGGTACTTTGTACTTTGTCGCTCTACCATACTTTGGCCACTACGGTGAAAGTAATACAAGAATTTTAAAGAACATTTCACTACAAAGTGTATGAAATTTTGAACTACAGAATGTTGAAAAATCCTACAGGATCTAAAAAATAAATTAAAATGTGCGCGTGTTTTTAAAACGGTGATGTTTTCGTTAGAAATGTCGAAGTAATAGTTGCAGCACTAAAGATTTTCCATGCGTTTCAATTGTGTAAATTAAAACACTGGAGAACTATGATGGTGGGACCCAACCACCAAAGCCTTTCTCAATTTCTTCGGCCACAGTTAAGCAGAGATGGTCGCAGAACATTCCTCCAACAACTTGAACGCCCAAAGGTAGACCATTTGATCCTAAACCAAGTGGTACTTGAGTCACTGGAACTCCGAGGATGTTGAAAATAGCAGCGTAGGCAAAGTCCGCAGGGCGGAACATGGGTCGGTGATGGCGAGGGGCATTGTATGGGAATGGATGATACAAGAAAATCCCATCATCTCGCAGTAGTTCCTAAATAGACAAATTAATATCCAATATGATCAGTAATTTTGTACGTCATTCATTAACCATAGTAAGAGGCTTTAATGCAAGCAACTTAAATCGCAAGCTTAACACGTAAGATGCGCATATTTTGTTTCGTTTTTTTCCTTACTTGAAGCTCTTTGGCAAGAGAGTAGCCCATTTCAATCATTTCCTTGTGTCTTGGTAAATTTCTTCCAGCATAAGCTAGTTTTTCAATGATTCCAAGGATAAGGGCAGGTAGAGTGTGTGGAGAGCAACGGAAAGCTTTCTTGATCAACTCAAAAAATGGATTCACCTAAATCAATTACAACACAAAAAGGTAAATATTAATTCGTCATAACTATTTTTTAAAGGTTTGGGCAATCTCTCGAATCAAGTGGTGAAAGGAAAAAGAAGAATTAGTAAAGCATTAGAGTATTTTTTGCCGGGGAAATGTGAATCTTCTGCATCAGTCAGTTCGTGCATTACTTCACAAGTCACACTCACCGCACCCCATCCATGCAATAAAACACCAACTGAACAGAGATGCATAAATCAAGCATCAAGCAACATCAATACCCCATATACACCATCGCTTGAGGCAGCTCTTACACAAAATAAAACAGGATCTTAGCCCTACTATACACGCAGAAATAATACAACAAATAGAAAGCTTTTTACGTAATTTATCTCTACAAAAATTCTAAGCACGTTTGACGTTTACAAAAACATTTGGTAACTCTATCATTGCTGTCCGAAAACAATTCACACTTCACACTGCATTGCACTGCAAGGACGACCAGACACATAACATACACGATTAACTACTGCTACTGCTAAATGCTTTTTTTTCCAGGAATGATACTGAGAAGAAGGTAAAAAAATACAAGCATGATCCATCAAAAGCAGCCATGCATTTCTTGAAAGCGATTTTATTCATCCCCATATGCACTTCCATTGACCTTATAAAGCGGGAGGGAATCCCAAGTGTGTGTCTAAAGATTTCTTTAAACGTTTTAATCTTACCTTGCCATTATGGAGAGCTAATTCCTCACAGAAGGTTGGCACGTCCGCTCCAGCCATGGCTTGCGCCCATATTTCCAAACTATGATAGAATTTTGATAAGTGCGCTTTCTGAAATTATAAAACATTAATAGAAATTAGCATATGCACAGTACAAACAAAGCATCACTAAAATTATTAACTCTTTCAAAATTTGGTTTTACAAAATAGCAGGTAGCTAAGTACCTATGCCCTTAATGTACCAAATGAAAGGGTTTAATTGGACGTGAAAATTCATAAGTAGGCAAATTAATTAAATGTATTTTATTCTAGTAGAAGTCGAAGCATAAGGTCGTCTGTTACACGAACTAATTTCTGGATCTAATTGTACAGATCGCCACGTGTTGTAATAATTTGGTATTGCAATAAGCGCATGCAGTGTTGGTTGGGGGATTTATTACATTGGTTTGGGTTCTTGGTGCATTCCTCCCGTTCTTACATGGGATCACTCCATTATATAATATAATGATATAATAAAAATTATACACTTGAAAAAATGGTAACCCTCGAGTGATGAAGTATGAAGGGATAATATATACAGAGTAAAAAAGTAAAACTGAAAAGACAGTAGCATATAAAACTTGTATGAATTTGGTTTCGTCTTGGTTCAGAATACGCGTTGTATATAAATACCACAGTATACAGAAAGATGAAGGATTATATTTTGAGAATGAATTCAAAACGAAAATGGAAATTCATCATGTGTAAAAAAAGACGTAACCAGACAACACGGTAGGATGAATCATGAACCATGAACCCAGAAGCAGAACCAAACCCAAGAGAATAAATTGTAAGTAATTGAAATACCTACACAAAAGTTGTACTACAGCACGGAAAAGTACTGCAAATGTGCAAAATCCAACTAAAAACTCATATGTAGAATATTTAACATACTAAAAGAACATGCAAGCGCGCTATTTAATGTCATTATTATGTGCACATTAAATTACGTACAACATTGCGCTTTGACGTTTCTACCGTATTATCTAACTGCCAGTAGTAATCTAGTAATCGCTGCAACGCACTTGACTTAGGTACGAGTTATGACTGCATCAGACATAGAATAACTCCGCATTATAATATTTATAAGAAAATTAAATAAAAAAAAATCAACTTACTTGGGCCTTGATGCCGAATTTACGCTCTAAATATTGTATAGTTTTGGTCATGGCATCTTGCATTTCTTTGTGAATGGGAGTTGTCAAAGGATTTCCACCATCATCTTCCATGTAAAATAAACGAATTCGTGTTAAATCTGGAACTTCTTTCAATTGGTTAGTCTTGTCGTTCGCCATTATATTAAAAAGAAATCGCAAGTCTTGAGCATGACGAGCCACTGGGCCCGTTGTCAAAAACTCTGAGAGACGACCTCGTGTGATTGGAACCTACAATTAACAGAAATTACAAAAATTACAATTATACAAATAATTTTATTAAATAGAACAAAGTTATGTACGTTTTAAAACAAAGAAAAAAGGAAGCCCATACCTGTCCGTCGTTGGAAACGAGCCCAGTCGTGGTTTTGTGACCAAAAACTCCACAAAAAAAGGAGGGCATTCGAATAGAGCCACCAATGTCTGAGCCGATTCCAAATGCTGAGCCAGCAGCTCCTTGCAACGCAGCTTCTCCACCGGAGGATCCTCCTGGAAATTCATCATAATTGCATTTGAATTATTAATTAATTCAAGGATTATGTTCCACTAGAAGATTTAAAAATGTGTTAGCAAACCTGAAATGTGACGCGTATCATAAGGATTGGCAGTGCGACCATAGACAGTATTCACAGCCTCCCACCACATGCATAATTCAGAGACATTGGTAACTCCAAGAGGAACGGCTCCAGCTTCTTTCAAGATTTTCACAACTTCAGCATCATCCGGGGCAATGTAGTCCTTACGTTTATAATGACCAGCAGTGTGTTTCAGCCCTGAAAAAAGGAGAATAAAAATTATTCCAAACATCAACAGGGGTAAGCACACACACACATACAGGTCTATCAAAAAACTATATATTGAACTACCTACTATATACAGTCACTATACATAAATCACATTAAATATTTTTACATGTAGAATGCCTTGAATACTCCAAAGGAACATGATCGTCTCAATTCAACTTTCGAATTCGAATGATTGAATAAAATAATAATTAAAATATTAAATATATAGTAAATTGTGGAACCCCATTAAAAATTGTAACAATATGCGTGTTAGGCTGAATTGAAGGTAATTGTATAATTATATATATGTAATTACTAAGCACACGCAGTTTATATTTGCGGTAAAAACTTGGACTTTTCAATGCTACTCGTACAATTTTAAGTGGCATGTCCCAATTCAATCGCATAAAGTAGAAAGTAAATGGACCCAAGAAAAAATCCTCCCTACTGAAGTACACTCCTGCACTGTAGATATGTACCTTCAGACACAATATATTATTTATACATATAATACGGTGATGATAAAGACCACGGTGTAGCATACCTTTAATGCAGTACGAGTCCTTAATAGTAAAGGGAACTCCGTAAAGGGGATATTTGGTTCGAAGCTCATTCTCATTGTACTGGTCCGCTCGAAGTGCTTGATCTTTGTCTTTAGCTTCCTTAATGGCCATCTCGAATCTCTCATTGACAACAGAATTAATTCCAGAGTTAACCTCCACGATTCGTCCTATGAACGTCCGTACAACTTCTTCACACGAGATTTGTCTCGTTCGAATCTACAAGAAATCAAAATATGCACTTAAATATCAAATCCATGAACTTAATTGTCCAATAAAGTAGCATCCTTGCAAAATGTTCACTAAATAAAAATATTGACAAGTACAAATTCCAATTCAAGTCCACATCTATCAATAAATATATTAACTAAAATAGGCTGGCAAACTCAACCAAGGGAGCACCGGATATAAAGGCAATTGAATGTGTGCAAGGTGCAGTACACACCAGGATCCTTGACAACATGTACACTAGTAATTAATGCAGGTACCTATATGCATACCGCAAAATGATATACATAGCAATGCTCATAATTATCCTATAGGGAAATTATATTAATTAAGCTGAATAGAAATAATACACAAATCCAACGATTATTAGTATAATCCACAGTGAGTGAAAAATTCACTGGCTGTTAATTACGGCGTCATAAAGTCATAAGTCATAATAATGAATAATGACTAGCATTTAAATGAACAGAGTAGAAACAATTTGTCTCGTCATTCGTCATGCAATCTACGGAATGCTATCAATTCATCGCCGTCCAACACCGGCCAAAGCCAGTGCCGTACACAAACTGCAGAGAGTACAAGTAAAGTAAGTAAAAATTGGGACACTTTCTTACACTTCTTACTTCTTACAGCAGCCGCAGCCGCCACACACTCACATCTACAGGAGTGCTTCGAGTTTTGAGGTTTCGTCATGATAATGAAAGTAAAACTTTAAAGCCAAGGACATGTTATGCAATCAAAATTCAAGCACAAGTTTGACTACATTATATCTTGTACCTTTGAATTGTTCATACCTACATACATACAATGTACGTAGACATTTCACTAAATCGACAGCAACACGCGTTCACTACAAAAAACAGTAATCAGAGTCGTAGGCACATCAGTACATCATTCTGTGCTTATTCCTTTTTTTATATTAATAATGAATGTGTACAACCTATGAATATGCCTTCACTATAAGCAAGTATTTAGAAGACACACATGAAGTAGTTTAATTATATGAATTTGGAATAAACAGACCATGCAAAGAGGCAATTAAAAGCGAAATCAAATACTTATTGGAACTGCTTAGGATTAATCCATTCTAAATCGCATATTAGTCTGATAGTGCGCCAGCCATCATTACACTTTGTTTGTGCTATGCTGTGATCTATGATTATTATACATTTTTACTATCAAATCTGTACGTAGCATTGTGCAAGTTCCAATTACCTAGGTATCATTACGCAAGCTCCCCCTACTACTGCATACTACTATTGATCGCAACATCATTTACACTTTTGCGTTTCTTGAATAATTAAAGCCTATTTTTCGACTTTTCTTACAAGTGTAATTGAGTGAAATATTTGTTTACTCTAACAGCGA
>JAQFZC010003584.1:0-18376 GCA_034695205.1 Dicyrtoma fusca | reverse complement strand
ATCATTATGTGACAAAACTAGTAAATAACACATTTCAAAACAGTCAAAACTAGTAAATGACACTTTTTCAAAACGGTAAAAACTAGTAAAAGACACTTTTTCAAAACGGTCAAAACTAGTAAATGACACTTTTTCAAAATGGTCAAAACTAGTAAAAGACACTTTTTCAAAATGGTCAAAACTATTAAATAACACTTTTTCAAAATGGTCAAAACTATTAAATAACACTTTTTCAAAATGGTCAAAACTAGTAAAAGACACTTTTTCAAAAGTGTCAAAACTAGTAAATAACACTTTTTAAAAAATGGAAAATATGATTATGTGGACTTGGGACATATTGCAATTAAGCTGAGACTGGACTTGGGACACATTGCATTTACACAGACGATATATATAACTTGGGCAAGTTGTACAGGGAGCTAATTGGTGTATATCATGTATTATTTGCAGGCTGTAAAAAACGTGGCCGAAATTAAAAACAATTTCCCTATCAATCCTGATCCTGATAATACGAAGGGCTATTCCTGTTCATGTCAACCCGGATCCAATCAATCCATTACTAACATTACCTGGGAAACCGTTACGTTTGAGGATTGTCAAAAACCGGTAAGAATAAACGTACGCGATGATGCGTGAGGCTCCGTGGCCGCCCGTGATTGATGGCGGTCATGCAAATACGGGAAAGCATGTGCACAGTCTGCTCAGCCGGGGGAAATAGGTATGTGCAGGGACTTGGGACATTTTACAGCTACACTCACCGTGTCTGTACGACAGTGACATTATTCGTCAATTAGTTTTTTTTTAAATCGTTTTAAATCGAAAATTCGTTTTTTTTTGGCAAAACTAGTGACACACACTACTAACACTACTAATTGACCTAAAGTAAAAGTACGTACAGTAGATTGGACCAAGGCTGGACCATTAAATGACTTGGGGCCGTTGTGATTGTTACACTGAGCACTGACATTGACAATGTAGGAAAAAACTGTTGAGATTTTGAAAATAAAGGAAAGTGTGGCAAAGTTGAAGGTGGCTGTTGTAAGGTCAGCTGAGTAAAGGATAAAAGGATCCCCTATTCCTTGGCGCATCAAAACAAGTTTTAGGGTAGCAGTTGAGTTAGAAAACTAATTTTAAGATTTACTTTTTTATAAAACTGTTCTGGGTGTAAATTTCAGATGTATAACGGGACATTAGTTGGCGATGGCTGCAAGCACTATCCAGATGTTTTCCTTATGTCTGTGATCCTTTTCATCGGAACATTTATAATATCCATTATACTTAAAGATTTTCGAAACTCGTCATTTTTCCCTGCCAAGGTAATTATCCCAATTTCATTCCATACTTACTTTTGCCATTCAAGTACATATATAGTCTGTGTAAATGTAATATGTCCCAAGTCCAGTCTCAACTTAATTGCAATATGTCCCACGTCCACATAATGAAAAATATCATTATGTGACAAAACTAGTAAATAACACTTTTTCAAAACAGTCAAAACTAGTAAATGACGCTTTTTCAAAATGGTCAAAACTATTAAATGACACTTTTTCAAAATGGTCAAAACTATTAAATGACACTTTTTCAAAATGGTCAAAACTAGTAAATGACACTTTTTCAAAATGGTCAAAACTAGTAAATGACACTTTTTCAAAACTGTCAAAACTAGTAAATAACACCTTTTCAAAAATGGAAAATATCATTATGTGAACTTGGGACATATTGCATTTAAGCTGCGACTGGACTTGGGACACATTGCATTTACACAGACGATATGTATGTAGCAGTTGATGTTTTATGCAAATACGTTTTGGTGGTTTGATCAGATCCGGCAAGTGGTGAGTGACTTTGCTGTCATAATTGCGATCCTGTCCATGTCAATGATGGACTTGCTGAGCGGTCTTCGAACGCCAAAGCTCCAGGTACCTGAGAAGTTTCAGCCAACTCTCCCATCTCGGGGATGGATCATCAATCCTTTCGGACGAAATCCCTGGTGGACGATTCTGCTCTCCGCGCTCCCCGCAGTCTTGGCCACGATTCTCATCTTCATGGATCAGCAAATTACTGCCGTCATCATCAACCGAAAGGAGCACAAGCTCAAGGTTAGTGTAATATAATTCCGTTTGTTCATTTCCGTGTTCAAAATGCGAGTATTTATGTACAAGTAGGGTGTAATTGTGATTGACTTTCGTAGATAATTTAATTGTGATTTTTGGTCATTTGTTGTTTTTGCAGAAAGGCTGTGGCTATCATTTGGACCTGTTCGTACTAGCTATTTTAATAATCATGTGCTCCTTGATGGGGATTCCATGGTTCGTGGCTGCAACCGTTCTCTCAATGAATCACGTCAACTCTCTGAAAATGGAATCCGAAAGCGCTGCCCCCGGAGAGAAACCCCAGTTCTTGGGAGTTCGGGAGCAGAGATGTACTCACATTCTCATCTTCATCATGATAGGACTGTCAGTGACGATCACGCCTCTGCTTAAAAACATCCCCATGCCGGTGCTCTACGGAGTCTTCCTCTACATGGGCTTCGCCTCCTTGAAGGGAATGCAGTTCTTTGAAAGAATACTAATTATATTCATGCCAACCAAGTATCAACCGGACTACATGTTTCTGCGGCAGGTGAGAGCAGTGTCTATTGTGTGTAAACGGGTAATACGCTCCCGCTAAAAAGGCTCCCAATGGATCTATTTATCCGGGAGCTTTTTGTCCTATAATCACACTAAACGGCGGGAGTTTTTTTTTGAGTTTTTTTTGGAGTTTTTTTTTGGACTTTTTTTTCCGCTTCGTTTATACTCAAACAGTAATCTTTTCTGTTTTGGTTTTGAAATAATTGAAGCTTGCGAGTTACGTGGGCGGGAACTTTTGATTTTTGAGTGTGTTTTTGTTTTTGTCTGATCGCACATATTATATACTTTGTTTATTTCAGGTTCCATTGCTGAGAGTTCATCTCTTTACCATGATTCAACTGGCATGTCTCATTATGCTCTGGCTGATAAAGTCTTTTAAGAGCACCTCCATACTTTTCCCCGTCATGGTAAATAAACTTGTTGCCTAACAAATACCTATGTACTGCTTTCGTGTTAACCTATTCGGAACTAGGGAACCGTGCTATAGAAAGAATGCTTTACAAAAGTGTTTAATTCCATAAATGTACTCTTTCAAAACGGTCAAAGCTAGTAGCACACATTTTCAAAACGGTCAAAACTAGTAAATGACACTTTTTCAAAACGGTCAAATCTAGTTATTGACACTTTTTCAAAACGGTCAAAAGTAGTAAATTAACACAATTTCAAAATGGTCAAAAGTAGTAAAATAACATATTTTCAAAATGGTCGAAAGTAGTAAAACAACACATTTTCAAAACAGTCAAATTAGTAATTAAAACTTTTTCATAAATGGTCAAAAATCCAGAAATTACCGTTTTCAAAAACATTCAAAACTAAGTATATTACCGTTGCGAAAAGGTTAAGATTAAGAAGACTAGACATGAAATTTCTGGGCTTGCATACAATTAGTAATTTCCCCATTGCATTCTGTTTCAGCTGGTTGTGATGATCATTGTCCGGAAACTTCTGGATTTTCTGTTCAGTCAAAGAGAACTCAAGATATTAGACGACATCATGCCTGAGAGTACGAAACGGAAGGAAGAGGAGGCACAGCGGATGAAGGGAGACTTTAATGTCGACTCTGAGGTATCCATTCGGTTTTTATTTTTCTTAATTTTAATTTTATTCCTTGTAAGCTCGTTTAATAGGTTAATTTTTACTTTGTAGAAATCGCTTGCAATCGGTGAGTCGGGAAATCTGCAAATTCCACTGGCTAACGGGAATGTGATGAAAATTCCATTCCGCTCGGTTAATATTACAGAGGAAGTGAACAAAACTGGGATTTGGAAACAAGTAAATGACGTCAACACCAAAGAGTCCCCAACAAAGCAGACGTCAAAAGGATTTCAAGCTCATGAAAAGTTTGGGTGAGTTGAATAAAAAAAAGTGTAAAAAAACGGTGTTGTTTAGACAAGTTCTTACCGAAATTAAGCACCAACACATTATAGCCTCGTGTTATAGCCAAAATGTTTTCATCGAAGAAAAAATAATGAATGAGTGAAACTGTATTTTTTAAGCAGAAAAGAGAAGAGCTCAAAGAAGCGTGGGAGTAAGAAGGATGCGATGAGTGACGAGGAGCGAAGACGTCTGTCCGTAACGAATGAAGAGGAGGAAGACGGAGTAGCAATCAAAATAGACCATCCAAATATTAATATATAATTCCAATTTCTTTAAATTGGGATGCCGTTAGTTATGCGAATTACCAATTTAGAAAGTAATTGTAAAGTAAGATGAAACTTGCTAAATGTTAATTTCTGAATTAATTAAATAAAAGGACTAAATGAGACACACTCTGCCGTTAAATGTATTGTTGCCCTTGACCTGCAAAACGTTGATCATACACAAAATTATGTTTACGTAGGTGACTTAGTTAGTACATAATAATATAATATACTTATCTAATAATCAAGACCAAAATCGTAAATTACAATAAATGACATTTATCGTAGGTGTAGAACCAGGAAGCATTGAAGGTTAAATCAAGTCCCTATAATCAAATATACATAGAACTGTTCATTGCTCACAAAAGGTTTAGTTCCCACTTTGTTACGCCTTTAAGACTAATTTGACAATTGTAGGGATTGAAAAAGCACGAATACCATCTAGTAGGTACGATTTTTACGTGTTTTTGAAAGCATAAAATAATAACTTTTGCATTTCGAAATGTAAATACCTGTACCAACTTTCTGCTTTTAGATATTGCTAAAATAAAAAAGTTTTTTTTGCCAATTTCTACTTTTGAAAATGTATATGTATATGTTGGATTATGGATTTACACCTTAAAAAGTTTACCAGTTCCTGTTTTACGAAAAAGTGTAAAAGGTTTTTGTAATGTAGGTACACATTTTTGAAAAAAGTAAATTTGACTTTTACATGACTTGAAAAGGGCTAAATTAAATAATAATTCTGTTGACAGAAAATGATTGAAAACACAAGATTACCCGTAATGGGGTAATCTTCGGTATGTGGGGTGACTACCACTTACCACCATCTACCAACTGGGGCAGTGGTCAAAGCAAAGCCCACCGAATGGTGATCACCATGGTAGGCAAATGGGAAGTAAGGATGGCAAAGCCCACCTGCGAGATGGGTAGCAATCGGCGCCACGCTGACTACCATGAGAGGACCAGTTACTCGATTGCATTCGTATTTACAAGCTATTTAACTACTTAAAATGTTTTTGGTTTAAAATATGACTGGAAGCCACTTCAAAGTTACATGTTCTTTATAATTATTCCACATCTGGGTTTCCTTGTTTTAGGTTAAGTTAGGGTTTTCCCCGGGGGTCTTGGAGGGGCTTCACCCCCCAGCTAGCCTAGGAAAATATGGCTGGATGTAGTTAGGTTACATTTTTCTTCCACCCGAAGGTGACCGTCGAAGGCAGCCTCCGAGGGCGGGTTGGAAAATATAAACCCAACTACGTCCAGACATGGTAACGGGGTCGCAACCACATGCTAGTCGACCCTGGTGATCATCACGTTTTGGGTAATGCTGACCACCACGTGGTCACCAACACGTTCTTCATAACGGCGGCCACCACGTGGTGATTCCCACGTTGTTCGTAATGAATGGAACCACGTGGTGGTCTTTCCGCCCTAATCCGTGCCCACTACCCAAAGACCTAATCTTTCTATACCCCGGTGAAGATCGAACTACCATCTCTACGGATGTGACGGTCACCACATAACTGGGCCATTTGACCACCATGGTGGCCAGACGACTACTGAATACAGGGCTCACCACCTGGGGTGACTACCATATATTGAACATCCCCCTTTGAAGGGTATAGAAAGAATGGGCCTTTGGGTAGTGGGCACGGATTATGGCGGAAAGACCACCACGTGGTAGCCACCATTACGAAGAACCTGGTGACCACCACGTGGTGGCCATCGTTAGGAAGAACGTCGTCATTACCACGTGGCGGTCAGCGTCACGGGAAACCTGCTGATCAACAGGGTGGTACTAGCGTAAGCGTGTGATGTGTGTGTTGGGTTCCTACCATATTTTTCTAGGCTAGCTGGGGGTGGGGGGGGGGGCAAAGCCCCCCCCGTCAAGACCCCCTCCCCGGGGAAAATCTAACTTAACCTAATATAAGGAAACCCAGAGGTGGAGTAATTAAAAAAACTGTAAGTTTGATGTGGCGTTCAGTTCATATTTATTTTCTCGTGTGAGTGATGGTAAAGCTGACCTGGACAAGTACAATCTATACGAAGTCCCATTAAAAATGAGTCTTTAAAACATCTGAATCGCATCATAACCGCATCATCACCGGCATGATGCGGTAGGTAGGATGCGGCATGACGCAAATAGGTCTATTTACCACCATGGTGGTCATGTCAGTATTTAATCCACTGACCACCACGTGGAGTGACAAGGATATAATTACCAAAGATCACCCGATCTGAAATGGGTATTAAGTTTTAGAAAGTACAAGTCTAGTACTAGGGTAAAGGCTTCTAATTGTGGTCGTCTTGTAACTGTGGTTTTCCACTGTTTTCTCCAGCGTCTAAGGTTATATCATGTCTAACTTACCTTCTATAGGAAGGCTAATTCCCGACGATTCAAAACCAGCTGCGTTCGATTTTGATTTACCGTTGCCACTGGAGAAAGCAGGGGGATACCACAGTTACATGACGAGTGACCACAATTAGAAGCTATTACCCCACAATGTATGTTTAATAAGTGAAAAGTCGACTTTTACATGTTTTTCAAAGTGCAAAATATCCCTTTTTACTTTCTTGCAAAAAGCTATGTATGTAGTTTATCGTTTTAATTTGATTTAGTAAGTGTGAAGTCTAATTTTACCCCTCATAATCATACAAACACCAAATTCAAAATACAAAGACCTATTTACAGCTTGTTGAAAAGTGCTAACAGTCAACTTTTTTGCGTCAATATCGAAACGCTTTTTCGCTAAATGTTTAAGCAAAACTTTCGATTGAACTTTCAATGCTTCTTTGCTGACAGTTGGCAGTTGACGGTATATAAACAAAAAAAGAAAAGAAACAAAAACTTACTAGCAATACTAACACATAAAATAGTTAATTATTAATTAATTAGCAAAACATAATGCATGAAAAGTTGTGAGTAACCTGACAGGGGAAGGAGAAGCCAACTGTGAAACGTATGAAGTTTTCTTCCGAACACTCTTGAACAATTTGAATGATCTGTACAGATCTTGAAGGATGAGAGCACATGGCAAACAGAGTGGCACATCACCGTCGTTATTTACAATCTGACTTGGTTTTCGCAAATGTCGGTCTTCCTGGTCCTGTTGATGTTGACTAATTTGACATTGATTAAGACTAAACAAATCCTCGAAGGCGGCAATGACAGAGATGTTCTCACAGGATACTAAAGAATCTTTTTCTGGAGGGAAATGAACTAGAATGTCTAATTTGTAGATTTAATTGCAACTTCGACGATTGGCAAAAGCATTGCCAAAAATATCTACTGAAACGCAGTTTAATAAGTTACAAAGTTTTAATTAAAAACTTAATTAATTGCATAATTTATAGAAGTAAATAATCATCTTATAATTTTTGCTATTCAAAATGGCTAGGCCATTATTCTCAATGCAAAATTAATAATTAAAACATATTTAACGTTAAAATATTACACTAAACACATTAAATATTGTAAATGTAAATTAAATTGTTCGTTCCTAGTTAATTGTGCATGTTTAATTTACAATTTTTATTATAATTAATTATAATTATTGTAAAATACGACAAATAAAATAAACAGTATTATTATTTGTATATTGCGCTGCTCGTACTTAATTTCGTATAAAGATATACGAACTTTATTTATTCAAATCAACTTTAAAATAAAGTCATCTCACTATCCGCTTAATGAAGATAACCCAACGGACTAAGTGTAAGAATCCGAATTTGTACATTAGTAATGTTAATATTACAGTTACATACAAAAATGTGTAAAAAATTACAAGTACATAGTAACTAATTATTATTAATACTCGGTATTAACAGAAAAATATACAATTTCAAATTGTCCTTAAATACAATTATTGTACAAATCATCAGTATTTTTGAAACACAATTCATTTACAATACTGCTTCAGGTTGCGAAGCCTTTGAGATATAGACATATGTTGAGATTATGATGATGTATTGAAACAAAAACTTTTGGAATTGGAAAATAGTGTGAATACTTTCCTTACAAGTGTGACGAACAAATATGTAGCATAGTCCCATGGACGATAGCCCAAATGGGACTTAATTTATAATTTAAAAAAACAAAAAACAAGTATGTAGCACTATTGTCCGTATTCGATTGTTACCGGTACAAGTACTATGATAAAACTAACTCTTAGCATAGTCATCGCATAATTATAAACCAATAATGCTATCATTCGGATCCGCTCTTGATACAGTAGTAATACATATATATTTTACATTAATAGTCAAATAATACGAATTAAATTATACAACGAAAGTGTAATGGGTAGGATAACTACTCTGGCCCTTCATTTAAATTAACCTTTTTATGTCACAATCACACCGGCACGTATATACTTATAAAACCATTCTAAAATGCCAGGAGCTTATTTTTACACCACTAAAGTGTATTAAGGATACTAATAATTATTGAATGTTTTCAAAAATTATGAAATAAAAGTATTATTTCTAATACAAAATATTATAAAATTGTTAAAATATTATCTTAAAGTAACGTCAGCACACTTTGACATGATTCAGAAACACCAAACATTAAAATATTTTCGAATAAAAGAAACAACTAATCTACATAAGTGATCGATCGTACTGGCGCCACGTTAACAAATATTGAGTAAACTAACACGTAGAACCTTTCTAAACATGATTAAATGATCATTTCATCATTGTCGCAAGTCCAAATGTCTCTTCATAAAGTTACTAAAATTATTAAGAATGAGAATTATCTCACCGCACCGGTAAAAATAATTAGGTCAGACTATAGGTTAACAAAGTTTAAAGCACCGCCTAAAACGTCATTACAGTGGCTCGTGCATTTGAAACTACAACAGATAATTAAAATTCTAAGGATAATTATTCAAGAAAAAGTAACTAAATCGTTGTATACATCAATAATCAATTGTTGTTTATATAAAATAAACTTTCCAAGTAAGTACAACACACAGTTGTTTAAAAATATCTACAATTCAACGCCGCTGCGGGCAATGGTTTCGACGGTGGTGTGATACGTACCGTTTGGACAAATTTTTGTGACACCACGGACAGTTGGTCCGTGGTGGCTGGCACTCCTCCGGAAGTCGCCGAAAACGGGGTCGAGGAGTTTCAGCTAACCTTGACCCAGATTCACGCGGAGCTGTTGGACGAAACGACGAATTCATTGCTTGTCTTTCCCTACGAATCTGTGCTCTGGAACGGTCCAGCTCATTCCTGATAAACAACAGAGATTAGCAGTCGGCGTCTTTTGTAGAGTACATTGCATTGCTCATTAAATCATAGTAATTAAAATTCATAGAATCCTGTACTTTTAAAAACAAAACATTTATATAATTAAAATAACTTAAGGTAGTAGTAAGTGTACCTCGCTTCAATCCATCCCAAAATTTGCTCCACCATATTTCGGAGACGTCCCACTGAGTCCGTGGTGTAGTTCCGGCTTTCCCAAATTTGGCTTTCAAAGTTTAAAAGTTGAGTTTGAAAATTTCGAACTTCGGCGACATCAGCTCGCATCTCATTGACCTGGCTTTGATTTTGAAGAATTCGCGTTTGCATCTCAGCAGCATCCATCTGTAAAGAGCGTACTCTTTCATCTAACGAACGGCTCTCATTAATATTCTGAACTTCGGTGTCCTCACCATCCAGTCCAACTTCTTCCTCAACCGTTTCAACCATAGGCTCCTCGTCTCTCAAAGTGTACCCAGGAATCTTTTGAAGAGGTGAGGGAGGAGTACAATCCTCGAAGGGGTCGTTTAAGACGTTTTCATCGTCATCACTATCAAGGAAAATACTGTCTTCGTCCTGGCTAAAGAAAGCAGACTCAGCCCTGCAAATAGAATATAAAGCAAACCAAACAAGTTACTTTTTAAATATTATTTTTAAACAATTCTTCCACCTTCAAGCACTAAAAACGTATTATTAGTCATTATAGTGGGCCAACAAATTGAATTGATTATTTTAGCTATACCTACATCCTCAAAATAAAATAAAATATATTCGCTAGCATTATCATTATCAATTTCAATTAAAAACCTATGACTGACTATAACACACTTGTGACTTGCGTTGGTTTCCTAGCCTGCTTGTGTATAACTACTAAAACTCTTTTATTTTTGTCAAAGTAATACATAATCGGCGTAATCGCATTCGCAAGCAAAAATTTAATCCGATTGATACGAATAAAACAAGCTAATTATATAACTAAAATTAACAATGAAATACTGACTAAATTGTTTATTCGTAATTTTGAATTTTGGGTTAAGTACATACTGCGATTGTGAGAATGTCGAATTTTCCTTTTGAGAGTAACTCCGAGAACCCTGACCGTCACCCGAATCCCGCTTAAAAGTTAAAAAAAAACAAACACAATTAGCAACAGTACTTAACAGTATTCGATTACTCGGGTTGTTAGTAATTCAAAATTACCAACGCAAGGTAATCACCTACCAAACTACGATCAACTACTGACAAAGCAACAATAATTAACCATTTCAAATGCTAATGCCTAGTAATCTGTGATGCTGTCAGCCATCATAGTCACTAACACACAAAATTCAACTTATGACTTATGAGTTAAAGGCAGTTGGCAGTTGAGTTGCCTACAGACTAAGGATGAATGACTAATTAGTAATTATTATTTCAAAAATGTCAGTAGTATCCCGTTTAAAATTAACGTTGGACATTAGTTACAGTCAACAGTTGACAGTACAGAAAAACTGTACTCAAAAGGTACAAAACATACTTTTGAATACATTTTCAAGGTCAAAATCAAAAACCTGTATCCCAAATGAAAATCCAAATAACAATCAAACAAAGTTTACAAGTCGTCTCTCGTAGAACAAGAAAGAGGCATAATGATTAATGATGAATGAGGGCAATGAAGCAGATTTAATGATTTTGTTATTTGTAGTATTGTGTTGATGGTTATAAAAAATTACTAGACATGCCTCATTTTCAATTTTGTTTTCTAACAATCAAAAATTAATAACAACAGATGACAGACAGAGAAACTTATTTCAAACTTCATATTTATGCAGCACGATCAACTATTGCATTAATAAATTTGAAATTATTAATCAACTCATTATTAGCTAGTAAATATAATATACGTAGTACAGTAGTAAACATTTTTTACTATTTAATTTATTATTCTTAATCCTTACCTGATTGTTGGTAGACAGAGGATCCATAATCTCGACTTTCTCTACAACACAAGTTCAGGCTGTTCAGGGCGAAAATGAAAATCCGTCATCCGCTTCTTCTTTAGAGAACAAGTCAATTTATAAATGATTTACCAGAGGAACAGGTCACAGGTTATAAAAAAAAGCTCACAGGTCACAAGTAGGTCACGTCTAGTGGAAATAATGGTGATATTGAATAACGACGATTAACTAACTACTAAGTTGACTTCGGCGACTAACAACAAACAACTAATAAACGGACTGACTGGCGGCGCCGGCGACGGCTTTTCTAAAATTCCTGTTTGTGCAGGAAGCAAAACGACGCTCAGCTCCCCGTCCGCTTCTCCTGCTGCCTTCGCCTCGACGACTTGTGAACGTTGGGTGTGGTAAATTCAAGGCTCAAGGAACGCCCGCTGCCTTACCTAGGGGGCATGCATAAGCTACGTTCTAAAAACCGGATTAATGGATTATTATAAAATTAAATGTAGAGCAAAAACATGACATAAACTCGATGCTGTGGGCCATGCCTTAGTCATTATTGCGAGTTAGTACAAATTACCTAATGCAATTTCTTACATCAAAATGAAACAAATCAAGTTTTTGTGAGAATGCCAGCCCGTATAAATTCGCCGTATTTCATTTTTACTTTATTGTTATTTTGTTATAATGATGTAGGCATTGTAGACGTTATAGTGCTTTAGTTTTTTTGGACAAAATGTGATAAGCAACTTCAGGGAAAATGACATGACAAAACAGTAGATGGGTTTTGTATCCCTGGTAAACTTTCATATTAAATTAATTCAAGGAAAGCTCCGTTTCTACAGCTCTAAACAACTCAGTTACTCAGTACAGCCAACAGTAAATTATTTTATTTAATTAAAGAACTTTTCATCACGCTTCCCCCACCGCGCCGCGTCCTGCGCAGGGGGACTGGCGTAACCCATTTTGCCTCTTAACCGACGATATTAAGTTACTAAAGGGGAAACGATGGTAATTTCTGTAATTTGTATAGGCGTGTAAGCTTTGCGCAGTGACAATATCGTAACCGATGAGGTTTTGCCGAGGTGCGATTATTGCTACTATAGACGTGTAAATTATGTATGTTTCCCTTGCCACTATCACTTGCACTTTCTTTATTCTTTCTACAAATGTAAATGCAAAGAATAAGGTTATTATGTATTTAGCATTATTATTTACAACTATTCAAAGCACTATATGGTTTGACTACAGACTGTACAAAATAAGAATGAAAAATGATTGCACTTCAACATTTCTAAGTTTCAGTTGACGTTGGTATTTCAGCAGACACAATTATAACAGGTTGTTTGCAACGGTTAAATTTCAAATGTGACTTGACGTAGTTTTTGGCCAAGTCCTTGTGACACAGTGGACAAGGACTGCGTGGAGATCGATATGGTCCGTAGTGAACTAGATTTGATTGCCCCGGTGAATGCGCATGGTTTTGTGAGGGACTGTGCGCATGCGCACTGGTTTGTTGTTGTGCAGATAAAGTGGCTTTAATGATTGAGGCTCGCAAGGTTTGTTGTTGTTGTTGTTCAAAGTGCGCCTTTTCAGCTTGTTGCAGCTCTTCCCTAAAGGGATTTTTAATTAAATCATGTCAAATTCCGTGTAAAATAAACGCAGTTTTTAAAAATCCCTTACAATTGCTTCACATAATTATTTTTTAAAACAACAATGCTTATCTTTCTGTTTTGAATGATTTGAATAAATTATATCCTGTTTTAGAAACTAAAAATTTTGCAGCTGATGTTTCAGAATTTACATTTTCACCAAATCAAAAAGATGTTTTATCAGTTGTAGTGTCGAAAATATTATTTTTGAAATTCTTAAGCGAATAAATTTTCCTTGGGATCTTCCAGTAGTTATAAACTTACATGCGATCAATTCGTCCGCAAACATGCTGCATGACATCCCTCAAGATTTCGAATTCAGAATCGTTGTGAATTTGCATTTGAATATTTTGTTCTTCACAGTTGACAATTCTATGGCGCATGCTCTCAATTTCGACTGTCTTTCTTTGCATGAGCGTAAGTTCCTCTCTAAGTTCATTGATTTGTTCTTGAAGGTCATTGGAGCGCACTTCCAGATTCTGTCGTAGATTTTGATAGCCTTGGATTCGTTTTGATTGATCTCTTTGGAGACGCTGGATTTGACGATCGTGGCATTTTAGCATGGCGGCTGAAGTCAAAACTTTCACGTCAGGCTGATCTTCCCTTAGAAAGTTTTCCTCTAGTGGCTTTGAGTGCGATAGCACATTTACCTCGTCTGGGTCGTACATGCTTTCTTCGTCCATGTTCACAACCGTTATTTCGTACATTTCCTTCCAACTAGAAATTATTTTCCAGCTTTCTACACCAGAAGTAAATGTCTATGGGCAAATATTGTTAGTGTTCTTTTACTTGAATAAAAATCTGAAATGAATCTGCATTCAGCTAAGCAGCATTAGTAAAGCTTTTATGGATGCTTATTATGGCAGGTGTGAGTTTCACTCTGTGCCAGTCTGCAAGGCTGTCGTGTTTAATCTGTAAAGCCTGGAAGTCAAGTGCTGCAGAGTGATGAAAGCATGAACAAACTAAAAGACAAGATAAATACATAAATTTAATATTCAATTGACACTTCACCGTAGATGTATAAAAGAGTTTTATCCAGCGTGCAATAAGCTGCTCATTCTATCGTCATTCTAATAGTTATAAAATATGGCCATGAGTTTTTCAATTGCCAAGTGTCACGCAACTGTACACGTGTAATCAACACTTTTATTTAATTACCCAACTATGTGTATGATAAAAACACCCACTCCAACTCATATAAATGATTGCAGAACATCTACTGAAAAAAAAACATGGCCTGACATAATTACTAATAGTCTCTTTTCTACTACGCAGATTTAGTAAACATGCCAATCAACAACGACAGATGTTTTTTTGTCATAATTATAAATGGTTGGGTGACCAGAAAGTAAAATGAGCTATGATGTAATTAATTCAAGTTTGTAAAGATAAAAGGCAACAGATTTGAGGCCATGCCACATCCGCATGTAATATTTATATAGGTATGTACACTTATTATATTTATATCAGTTTAAATTGTGTGGCGCTTCAGCTTTTCAATGGAATGCGTGGTCCAGTTTCTGTGGTTCAGAATGGCAAGTACAAATTGAAAATAAATTACATCAGCTCAGCTTCTTCGACTGAATAATCAGTATGTAAATGTCCAACCAGATAATTCTATTTGTATGTATGGCTTCTAATACATCCTTTTATTCTGAAGAAAAGATTGACGTCAAGGACTCAGTTCTGCAAACATTTTGCAAAGTTGCAAAAATAAGAATTTCGTAAGAATTGCCCACGTCATCCATGTACGAAACCTACATTTAAAGCGAAAGACTAATCTAGCGCTAACTACATAGCTAAGCGGTGCTGATTTATTTGGAACTGGTTTATGAATCAATTCAAAGAAATAAAGGCTCTGACTTAGCCGTCGAATTATCTGAGATATTGTTTTGGCATTTGAAATGAAATGAAAATCAAGAACGTTAGCATTCAAAACTGAAATACTCACCACTCACCGCATATTACCATACATTTTGTGTAGAAAATGATTGCTTAATAGTTCTGCCTCAAAATCCCCACGGGGAATAATAATTTGATTATTTATTGTTCTAAGGACATGGGCCCTTTTTATTAAAATAAATTATTTATACAAAGTAAGAATTAAACGGTGGAGAATGAGCTGATTCTGATGACGTTTTTATATATCGAGTCTAAACTGCTTGCAGCGGTTAGTTTTCAAGTGCTTTTTCACGTAGGATTTGGCCAGTTCCTTGTGACACCGGGGACACTCACAACGGGGAGATCTAATTCTGGGGAAAAGATTGTGTTGTTGGGGATCTTGCGCATGCGCATGCGCATTAACCTGTGGCCGAATATGCGCATGCGCGTCAGTTTGTGGTACCGCAGAGGCATTGGCAGTTATTATAGTTGGTCGCATTATGCTTTGTTGTTGGTGATCCAGATGGTCTCTTTCAGCTTGCTGTAGTTCTTCCCTGAAAATGAATTGCAATTTTTGGCTTTACAGATAGAAAATGAGCATATTTTGTGTGTATCGATAAATATTTTGTTTTAATCCGGAATAAAATCATTAAATAATATTTGCATTGGATCTTACATGCGATCAATTCGTCCGCAAACATGCTGCATGACATCCCTCAAGATTTCGAATTCAGAGTCGTTGTGAATTTGCATTTGAACATTTTGTTCTTCACAGTGGACCAGTCTATGGCGCATGCTCTCAATTTCTACTGTCTTTCGTTGCATGAGGGCCAGTTCCCCTCTGAGCCCATTGATTTGCTCTTGAAGATCGTGCGTGTCCACTTCCAGCTTCTGTCGTAGATTTCGATAATCCTGGATTCGTTTGGATTGGTCCCTTTGAAGGCGCTGGATTTGACGGTCGTGACATTTCAACATGGAGACTGAAGTTAAAACTTTCACTTCGGGCTCATTTTCCGTCATAAAGTTTTCCTCAAATGGCCTTATTGAGTCCAATAACTGGTCACTTGGGTCTTCATCCATGCTCACAATGCTTAGCTCGTACATCCCAAATATTATTTCTAAAAAAATGTGCAATAATTCAAATTTATTTCGTTCTTTTTATATTTTTGGTTCGATACTCGTAAAAAAATAAAAACAAAAATGATTTAACCCGAAAAAAAACAATTACTAAAGTTCAAAACAACTTAACCTAAAAATTCCAAATAAATATTTACCGGAATAAAATCCGCTTAATTTTTTCAGAGATTGTATTTGTCCAGTTAAATATATGCAGCGTGCACTCAAGAACTGAGTAAAGAGTTAAATTAAATCTTATCGGTCAAGCCAGCAAGTCAAGTGTTGGAGAGTGTGAGGGTGATCCTAACTTCACAGAATGAAACTAGTTATAAACCACAAGTGGTATTGAAACATTTAATAAGTTTTTTTGTCAAGCATGAATGCTGAAAAGGCTTACAGTAGTGCTGGGAACCCTGATAACATTTCTAACCTTTGATCTTGGACTGCGCTTCAGGAAAAATGTCATGGAAATATGAAGTAATACACGTAGCCTTATAAACCAGTAAACAGAGTGTCCATTTATAACTTATACATATTCCATACATTCTACCAAAAGGCCTGAAAAGACAATTTATTATATATCTTTTAACGGCGCAGATTTAAACAGGCAAGTCAAACAGACGCAGGATCTTCTGTCTGAAAGGATTTTTATCAGTCAATATATCCGCATTAGAATTAATGCTGGCAAGCTTTCGATTAGCATTTTTTTCAATGCGTAATTACAGATTACCACACAAAAATTAAATCCGAAGGATTTAAAATAGTTGGTTTGATGAAAAGGAGCCAGTCAGTAGTAATGCAAATATTGTATTTCAAAGCAATAAATGAATAAAAACTATATGTAGAATACGTTTGTACAGGGTAGAGGCGAATCTTACTAGTCTAAAGGCTTCTTAGATCATCATTTTTTTTATCACAGAGCTTGACTAACTTACAGAGAACACATTTTTATTTTTGTGTCTGCTCATCCTTGATCCTTGGTTTATTCACTCAAAATCAAAAGCTACGCAAAATTGACGTATGCACATCATTACAAAATGTGGCTGATCAGACGTTGAAAGCTATGACGTTCGTTAAGTATGTAAGTATGTATGTCGTAGCCAACGAACGTTTCAGTCCGTGGCGCCTGTGGACTGGTCCACAAGCGCGGTTGCTTGTGAACCAGTCCACGGGATCACCTACTTTCAGTCCGCAAGGGCACATACACTTTCTCAAACACTCTCGCACACACTGTACTATTTGCTCGTAGTATAAAGAGATTCTATTGGTTTATTGTATGGACAAGGATACGAATTGAGAGCATGTTTGTGCAGTATTAAAGTATTAAGCAACTCTGTGTGGATCTTATATGCTAAATTGTGGTTTTGTACTTCATATTGTAACCAATTCATAATTGCATGCAATTCAAATGGGCGATAAGGGTGCTAGATTTCAAAATATCATTGTATTCATTAATCACATTGCTCACTCAGAAGGGTAGTTGCATGGGAAACCAAGGCATCCACCAAACTCTCTGAGTTAATGGACGAATTCGGCAAAATACGAAATAATTCGAAATATGGTTTTGTTTCCTTCCTAATAAACTGGAACTCGATTTGTATGTGAAGGATACAGAAGGCGATGACTCCAACAATGTAAGAAAGAGAATTCTAGAAAACGTTTCTTTGATAAAAGTTGGAGGTGAAAGTGTGCTGAGTCACAAGAAAGGGGTACTGTGAATATTGTACTGTGAGGAGCCAGAATCTGTTTTCAAAAAGTATCACCATTAAAATATAATTATTGTTAATTTTAATTTTTCTTACACATTTTGATTTAACGTTTAGTAGTTACACTGCACTGGTACAAATTAAACTAAATGCATACTTGTTTTATTCCCTAGGCCACGGTAGAAGGGACTCTGTGAACAATACTTTGAAAAAATACCATCCCGTGTATGACAGAGTACCCTTTTTTCTAAATTACCTGAATAGGCATGATCAGTGATGCAAGTATGATCAGGCTAAAATCGAAAAAAATATAGGTTGAGGAGATACAGTATAGGCATTCTAATTCTGAAGGTGGACAGGTGAAACACACGCCCGACCGAAAGTTTGGTACTGGCGTTACAGCTAAGCGTTTACAGGAAGATAATGTGTTATAATATTATCTATATGGACAAGTCAGCCTAATAACTTTTCTTCAGCCTCAACTTGTGACAATATGTTGCCAAAACTGATATTGGAAGCACCACTAATCACTATCACCAAAAGGCCCTTCACTATCACTTT
>JAQFZC010003583.1:0-18380 GCA_034695205.1 Dicyrtoma fusca | reverse complement strand
TTGCTCTTTTCCAAAACAGTAAAAAAGTATTCAGTTAAAAATGGTATTTGCACTTTTCAAAAACAACAAAGAATGCTATTTGCTCTTTTCCAAAACAGTAAAAAAGTATTCAGTTAAAAATGGTATTTGCACTTTTCAAAAACAACAAAGAATGCTGTTTGCTCTTTTCCAAAACAGTAAAAAAGTATTCAGTTAAAAATGCTATTTGCACTTTTCAAAAACAACAAAGAATGCTATTTGCTCTTTTCCAAAACAGTACGCAATAATATCTAGCTTTTTGAAAAATAGCAAAAATGATATTTGGACTCTTCCAAAAAAGTAAAAAAGTATTTGCACTTTTCAAAAACAGTAAAAAAAATGCTATTTGCACTTTTCCAAAACAGTAAAAAAATGCTACTTGCACTTTTCCAAAACATAAAATAAACGGAATTTACGCGCTTAACGTCGTAACTCTCTTTGTGAACATAAGACTAGAACAAAAAGTTGTTTCTTTGGACTCGCATTAAAGTGGGATGAAAAGAACTAAATAGACTTCCCCCTTAATGCCTTAATGCATCTTTAGCGATGATATATTGGCCATAAAATAGCTGTAATAGTAATGCCCAAAGCCCGCAGCACTGCACTGCTTCTGAGTCTACCAGATACATCAGTCAGTACATACATACAAAGGTACCTACTTGTATTACTCCTGATTGCCCTCGAAACCTTCCTCACTGCACTGCTTGCTATTCTATTTGTGTACGTACAATCCTACACAAGTACAAGTCCGTTGTGCTAGTTTTCATTTTAATTTTCCGAACGGCGGTGAATATGGCAAGGGCAAGGGCTATGCATAGCAATACATACAAATAAATGTGAGGGCTCTGAAATCTGAGTTTACTTTTCTTCCATGTTGTATGCGCATAAGCACATGTACATAGCTCGAGGCAATGATTACATTCTATTGTATTGCACGGCATCCACGGTATGCACCTAGGTACCTACATTTATATACAAGTATACGTACAAATCGTCAGTTAAGAGGCAAAATGGGTTATATCCAAATAAAACATAAATGTTATAAACTCATTTTGTCTCTTAACCGACGATACGCAGTGGAACTGCGGCCCTACCTGCATTCTGGCAGAATTTATGTGGAATGTAATGTAATGAAATGGCATGACATGACATGAGTGTATTGTTGTACATATAGTTTCTTACATTGTCAAAATAACAGTCAACCCCTTCCACGGCAAACTTCTTCAAAATTGAATCCAGATGAACTTCTTTGTAGTTAAAAGCAAAATCGAATCCTAATTCTTCTTTCGCCCACTTGACTTTCTCATCAGTTCCGGCAAATCCAACTACTTTACAACCTGAAATGGACGTTATAGTGAGAAATATTAGATATGCTTAGGTACATACATAGATCTATATCAAATATTATATTATACGGTTCACAGTGCCTTTCTTGACGCATAGGCACAGACGCCTGCAAGATCAATAAAGTGTAGGCCGCACTATGGACTTTCACTACGTAGGTACATACTTTCCCCCCAGCTACCTATGAATACATGTACATAGTACTCCGTCGACAAAAATCTACTTGAAGGCAATAAATCAACTCATGACAAATCATCCTTAAAACATAATTATCCTGCATGTGTGCTCTCAATTTACTCTCAAAGACAACTATTGCATAGCTCAGAAACCCAGAATAGAATTTATACATGTATGTATGTGTAGGTGGTAGGTACATAGGAATAAACACAATATTATTCTTTTATCCTTTACGACAATGTAGGTAGTAGGCAGTAGGTAGGTACATACATTCGCATTAAATTACCAGAAGCAGAAGGCGGATGGATAAATTCAAAACGTAGTAATAAGAATTTATTATTATTCTGTTGAGGAGCCTTGCATCAATGACGTCATAGAATTTCGGCTTGGAAAAATGTGAAAGTGTAATTTATGAATTTGACATTTTTAAAAGGTGTAATATTAATAAATTAGCCTTTTTCCATGGGTAAATAATGGTTTTAGCATTTTGAAAAGACGTAAAAACAATAAATTAGAGTTTTCGAAAGTGCAAATTATGACTTTAAAATTTTAAAAAGTGTAATACCAATAAATTAACACTTTTCGAAAGAGTAAATAATGATTGTCGCATTTTTAAAGGGGTCAAAGACAATAAATTAGCCTTTTCAAAAGTGTAAATAATGATTATAGCATTCTGAAAAGGCGTAAAAACAATAAATTAACGCTTCTGGAAAGGAAAAATAATGATTTTATCATTCTGAAAAGTCGTAAATGAAATAAATTGGCCTTTTGAAAAGGGTAAATAATGATCTTAGCATTCTGAAAATTAATAAAAACAATAAATTAGCCTTTTCGAAATCGTAAATAACCATTTTAGCATTCTGAAAAGGCGTAAAAACAATAAATTAACGCTTTTCGAAACGAAAAATAATGATTTTAGAATTTTTTGACTAAGCATAAAAACAATAAATTATCCTTTTCAAAAGTGTAAATAGTGATTCTAACCAACATTTTAAAAAAGATCAAAACATGATATATAGGTATTTATTACATTTCAAAAGTACAATTTCTATGACGTCACAGTTGGGATGTTGGAAAGTCCCTGACGTTGTTAATATATACTGTCAGTTATGCATGCTTAATGCCAGTAATTTTCTACACAGAAAAGAGTTGAAAGTCAGAAACAAATGACTGGAAGGAACCGTGTTTGTTCTACTAGTTACAGTAAAGGGTCTTGATTGCGTGTGTCTTGTCGAGTGAACCAGCTAACACAATAATTGTCAATGACTTGAACAATGACATCAGCCTAATCAAACAAGGACGGTCGGTCCAATCTCCGATACTAAAGATGTCACAAAAAATATAATACAATCAAAAGCAAACTCTAAAACTATAGCTAGGTATCTGTAATAATTCCTGATGACAGTAAAATAATTTCTAATTTATTAGTCTGACAAACCTACAACGACAAGCCATGTCATAACATAAATACTGATGGTAATGGTAATGTCAATGGGAGTCATGAGTGTAGTGGTAGTGGGTAATAGTAATCAGTAATAATTGCTGACAGTTACTCTGAACAAGGATAGCGTATGACAGAGCTATTTAATCAAGACTTGATTGAATCAAATCAAGTATAAAGTCTCCATCAAGCTGTTGACATTACAAGTTCCATCAACAAATCACAAGGCCCCAAATCCCTCCCCCCAGAAAGAAGGAAAATCAAGCTCGGTTTCTTTACGTATTTACTCAACCATTCAACCGTGTCACATGGGTATACACTCCAACTACAACTTTTATATCACCCTATAAAAAGGACTCAGCAGTCTGCACACAGTAGACACAAAATAGACGCATGAAACAAAATTCACTTGCTTTACGTCCTATCAGGTGGATACATGCACATACATAGGCTCCCTATGTAAATGTATAGGTCTGTATACCTACCTACGAAGGGACTTGGATTATCGACAGGAAATACTACTGTGATAGGGAACATTGCAAATATGACGGCATAGGTAATATTTAAGTAAAAATAACGCTTCCAAAGTTGGAAACTTCGACGATTAAGTTTTCAAAAAATGTAAAATCGCGACACTAGTACTTTCAAAAAGTGCAAAACAAGATACCTGCGTTTTAAAAAGGTGTCAAAAGATGATATTAGTATTTTCAAAAAGTGCAAAACAAGAATTCTATGTTTTCAAAAAGTGTCAAACCGCAATATTAGTATTTTCAAAAAGTACAAAACAAGATATTGCTCTTTTTAAAAGGTGTTAAATCGCAATATTAGTATTTTCAAAAAGTACAAAACAAGATATTGCTCTTTTCAAAAGGTGTCAAATCGCACTATTAGTATTTTTCAAAAAGTGTTAAACAAGAATTCTAAGCTTTGAAAAAATGCCAAATCGCCAAATTAGCATTTCCAAAAAGTAGAAAACAAGATATTTCCTTTTTTAAAAGGAGTAAAACGATGTTATTAGTATTTTCAAAAAGTACAAAAGAAGATATTTCCATTTTCAAAAGGCGTAAAAAAAATGACTTTGACGTTATTAGTCTATTCAAAAAAAGCAAAACGATATTAACATCCCAAAATGGAATATTTCCTAATTTCACGACCACGAGCATCTTTATGGCGTCATATTTGAAAGGTCCCTAGATAGGCAACAAGGCAACGTACATACTTACACAGTGGGCATCTTTATGTATGTACGGCGTCCTCAATTCCCATTTTTCCCATTTGTTACATATTATGGAAAACCGAGGAGGTACTTGAGACAGTAACTAGTAGGCACTTAAGTAGGGAGATATACCTATACCTATAGACACCTTTCCCTATACCTACATAAATAATAATAATAATAATACAGTAGATTTATATATGAGACGAACCTTTGATTTTCGCAATTTGTCCCACGAGACTTCCAACAGCACCAGCTGCAGTGCTTACCACAACTGTTTCTCCAGCCTTGGGTTGACATAACTTTAAGAGACCAAAGTAAGCAGCCATCCTGAAAATAAGGTGCAATTGAGAATGAAATGTTGAGTCAACACCAAGACAGACAGACAGACAGACACACACGACATGTACACAGTCCCAATCACATAACAACCAAACATCCATCCTTCCATACACATCACATCCCCATCATCATCACAACAATCCCACTTTCTCATTCTCACTCTTCTTTCTTTCTCTGTCGACAACTCTTCTGCTTCCGTTCCCCAGCTCCCCGTCCTCTCAAAATCCAAACAAACTCAAATGAATCGATAAAACTTAATGTGAGTAAACTTTTCTTTGTTATTCTTCTGTCTCCTTATCCTCAAACCCATTAGAGCCATTTTGCACCGCATACACAACGCAGAGGAACCAACGGAAACAACAGCACAAGAAAAACAAAGACGGAAAAGTAAAACAAAACCTATCGTCACTCAACGGCAATGGCTAGACTTGGAAAGTTAAACTTCTTTACACGTATTCTACAGAATATATTGGTATACATACATAATATATAAATCCTTCCCATCCAAACGATATATCGCTGGTTAAGATGCGAAATGGCGCTTATCCACTACGGCGTCAAAGCAAATTGATGCGTACCCTTAAAATTTTAAAAATACACAATCTATTCCTCTTTGTGTCACACGTGTACGTTGGTAGATACGAAGCGTTGCTAGGTACCTTATTTGAAAAAAAGTCAAGTCGCAGTTTCGCATGTTTTAAAAAGGGCAAATCGAGGTTTACTATGTTTTGAAAAGATGTAAATTGAGGTTTCGCATGTTTTAGAAAGGATCTCGTCGAGGTTTGCATGGTTTAAAAAGTGCAAATTGAGGTTTAAAATGTTTTGAAAAAGTGCAAAACAAGGTTTTGCATGTTTTGAAAAAAAGGAGTAAAGTAAGGTTTTACATGTTTTAAAAAGGAGCACGGCGAGGTTTGCATGGTTTAAGAAGTGCAATCGAGGTTTTTCATGTTTAAAAAAAGTGCAAAGCAAAGGTTTTGCATGTTTTTAAAAATTATAAAACTACATATTGCACGTTTTAAAAAAGTGTAAATCGAGGTTCTATACGTTTTGAAAAGTGTAAATCGAGGATTAGCGTGTTTTAAAAAGTGTAAAACAAGGTTTTGCATGGTTTAACAGGTGGGTTTTCCAATATCAAATAGTGTAAATCGAGGCTTTGCATCTTTTAAAAAGTGAAAAACTTGGTTTCTATATAATTAATAGCCTGATTTTATCAAATGTGTATGTAAATATCGTGTCCTTTTTTAGACTTCACATATCGATGCGTCACTTTGCATCTGAACATTTTCCCAGTGCGTCACTTTGCTTTAAAGCAGTGTTGGATTTGCGTCATTTTGCATCCTACAAAGGGAATTCATCTTTCCTATTTGTGCAGTTAAAGCACCTCCTTGTAGCTCTCCAGACAGCCCTCGCTAAGTAATAGTATGCACCCGCGATAGTAAGAATAGCTATATCGAAGTGCCCTTACACACGTTTAACAAGCCGATCCAAATTGAAAGAGTAACAAACAACAGACCCAACACCCACCTACACATTTATGTTACCCACCTACGTTCTTTTCACAACTACTCTCACCGCATGACCGCTCCATATCATGGAGGCCAGTGCGGATCCGATTAACAAACTTGAAAGGGAAAACTGGTCCGTGAGATGAGAATGAGAGAAAATAAATAAATAGTAAAAAAAAAAAAAACCTAAAAGGACATAAAAGCTTGTACTGTTAGAAAGAAAATGAATTGGAGGCTAAATCTAACACAGTAGTTCTCTGCCCACAAACCGAAAGAAATGCCACCGCCAACGTCTTGCCACACCAACAACAGAGAACAGACGAGCCTACGTAAAAAGTATACACGTATAAGTCCCGACTGATAGTTATTTATAGGTTCTGGCTGTACTGGTACTGGTGGTTCTGGTGGCTACAATACTAACGATAAGAAAGGAACTACACGACAGAAAACTAGACAGAATGGAACTACAAGTGTGAACTGATAGAACATTCACATGAATTCATTTTCTTTCAGACCTCCTTTCCCTTGGTCTTTGGTACAACATAATATATTATAGTGAAAAAAAAAATGAGAAAAGTGAAAGACAGAGACTCAGAGTGCATGCAGTGAGTATAATAGAGGATTGAAAAGAAGAGGGAGGCAAGAACTTTTGATAAAAGTAAAAGCGTCTGTGTCTCTGGGCCTGTCTGTCTGTATCCATAAGTAGAAGGAGATGAGATGAGTTGGCTACTATACAGAGATACTACAGATATAGATACATGGCCCTCTAGAGAGGCGGATGCAGGATCCAGCTTGTTAGGGAGTAGGCGGGTATCTACCTACTTCAACACACCGTTAACAAATATTTACAACTAGGCATAGTACGACACGAGGATGTCTTCACAAATGAAAAATCGTTGATAGGAATTGTCACATACATAACTTTTTATTTAAGGAATAGGATTTTTTTTTAAATAATCATAGTTTTCGTAAGTTCATTCCAAATTGGCAACATTTAAAAGTACAAACGTTTTTCAAAATTATAGATTTTTCTGAATACGCTCTTACTAAATATTTTTGAAATGATGAAAAGCATTTCCGAAATTGACGATTTCTTTGAAAACACATTTTGTGAAATAATACAAAGTGAAAATTACATTTTTTTTCTTCTTGTTTCTTTTAAAAGCTAATCTGGAAGAGACTACTTCTGAAGCTGTACGATTTCTTTGAAAATGCGATTTCCAAAATGATAAACTTTGAAAACGTTTTTTCAAAATTAGCTTTTTCTTTGAAAATGCGATTTCCAAAATGATAAACTTTGAAAACGGTTTTTTAAAATTAGCGATTTCTTTGAAAATGCGATTTCAAAATGACAAACTTTGGAAACGTTTTTCAAAATTAGCAATTTCTTTGAAAATGCGATTTCCAAAATGATAAACTTTGAAAACGTTTTTTTCAAAATTAGCTATTTCTTTAAAAACATACTTTTAAAAAATACATTGCTTTGTCATCTCTAAAATGAAAAAAGTGTCTATCCCAGCTTGTTGCCCAGCCTTAATACGCCGGGAGCCGCGGCTGTCCCTGGCCCACTGGATATATTATACGGAGAGGAGAAAATAAAATAATATTATGTAGACACACACGAAGGCGAGGAAAGACTCGTGGAAAAGATTTTTGTCGGCTGGAGCTGAGGATGAGGATCCACTAACATAGACAGACAGTGGAGAGAGACAGAGAGCGACAGAAGCAGAGCCCACTGGAGGTACTACTGCACTGGGTAGAGGTTGTATGTAGTGTGAGAGTCCCATTTGGTTTTCGTATTCGTGGATGTAGAGAGTGAAAATACTTACCCGGTCATTCCAACTGGACCCAGAGCATAGGAGTCGGGTAATCCTTTTAAATCCGGCAATGGAAGAACTCCTGAAAACATTGCTTTCATCTTGTCCGGACTACAGATTGTTAAATCTCTCCAGCCAACATATGCTACGACTTTAGTTCCTTCGGGAAACCGCGGATGACGGCTTTTCAGCACTCTGCACACAAATACACACACACACACACATTTATACATTATACTGTCATTATATAATTACATTTACGTAGAACCCTACATTTTCCCATAGAATGAAAATGAACAAGCAATGGCTTTGGCTTGGCCTGGGAATTTAAATCAGATTAATTTACCACATTTATCTTTCTCCTATTTTTGATTCTCTCCCTTCAAACGCCTTCCAATGAATGAATCCCTGTCGCAAACGACACAGCACAACTGCTCATGGTAATACATACATACAAGAATTTTCCCTTTCCCCCATAACAAGAATTATTCTAGGTCCATTTTTCATATAATTATTATAATGTGAATTAATTCCATGGAATTGTGTGTATAGCCATCGCATCGTTGTAATCAAGATACATACTTCAAGCCTTTTTATTTTATACAAAAACTGTGCAGATGTTAGGACTGAGTCTGAGTTTTTGTTTTTAGCTTATATTTGGAATTATTTTGACAATTTGAGTAAAACTTACACTGCTATTTGTGAGCCGACCATCGTGTCTCCGACATTCATTCGGTTGCCGAAGGCTCTCATGTATGGATCCACACTGTGACATTCTGCTTTCAGGAGGATTTCTGAAACGTATTAAAAACTTTTGTAAACTTCTTACAAATATATAAGTATATACATGTAAATACAGATGGATCAAGACAGAAAAGTCTCTCTTGCTCCATCCCATCCCATCCTAGCAGACAGGGCAATCTCATCTCAATGAAGTGTACGGACGAGTACATATGTACGGGGCACAGACAAACTTTTCAAGTTTTCAAGAAGCACGGAAGTGGAACGAATATATGAGTAAAAGAAGAGAACACATGCATATTATGTAAGTAGAACTTTATAGTTCTCCATGGAGCGTGGAGGTATGTGGGTTTGGTTTGGTTTGGTTGGTACTTTTAGGTCTGCATAAGGGAAATCTGCATTAATCCTCCTTACACATGAGTGGGGATGATCATAAAACTAAAAACTGAAAGGCTAACATTTTTTCCATCAAAATAAAAGTACCTAAAGGGAAACAAATTGCAAAAATTAAGAAAAATAATAATACTCGATCCTTAATCCTTCCCCACAAAACTTTCCTCACGACTATGCAGAATTTGCATCCCTTACATAGGATCCCCCACACACTGGATCAAAACTTGGAACCATTCGTGAAATAACGATTCGAAATTTAGACCCATAGCTACATGTATCTATAAACTATATAGCTAGCCACAAACACTGTGCAAAATAGACACATTTTATAAAATTTTATTCAAATTGCTTGATAAATCACGTCACTACATCACTTTGTCAGACAAATTTATGGCAAATGGTAAATGTCTTTGCCTGGTGCAGGTGTCCCTTCTGCCGTTTCTAACACCAATGAATGTTATACATACCTACATCGTGGGTGAAGAAGCATTAAAAAGTACCAGTCTTACTATTTGAACTTACGCCACAATGCTTCTTCGCTCACGATAAGAGGAATGAGAAGCTACCTACAACCTATTTTCTAACTTTTAAGCAATCTCTCAACTAATACCCATGTAATGCAACCAACCTTCTGAGTCACGTCATAGTAATAATAATATATGAGCAGGAACAATTTGGCAAAGTAATAAAATACTAAAGTAGGTACCTACTGCTGTACTATCTGCATACATAGGCAGGACAGTAGTGATATACGATAGTAACTGAATACGGAATAATTATTAATTTTTTTCCCCTTCTAGACTTTCTACAGAGTCATCATTTCTCAGCTTCTTCGGGAATAAATTTCTCTCTTATGAATTTCTGAATAATTGATTCACAAACAAAATGAATTTGCAAAAATTTAAGCCTCTTTACCATCTTAATATTGCATTTAATAACAAAATGTAGGTACCTACTACTGTTTGCAAGGGGAACCGGAAGCACCGACATCGACTGATCTGTTTCGGTTATTATTACACTACGGTTACTTTTTAGTACACCGAAGTTCCTCTGCTATTTTACATTAGTTTTACATTTTACGATTTTACATAAGTGAACTCTTGCTTAGCTTCCCGTTCTTGAAGAAGGAAGCCCCTTCCTGGAGAAAGAAGTTAATATTGACGAATAAAATACCTATTGGCATTGTTTGCAAGATCAAACAAACGCATGCTATTGCGAGGTACATAGTTCCTGCAGCCAAATTTCTTTGATGGAAAATGGCATATTTTCAACAACTTCAAGTTATTTAAACTGTCGGCTGAACGCCGGTTACAAAGCAATAAAATTCTGCCTGGAAATACATACCATATGCCTAGAGCCATTTGCATAGGTACCTATCTACCTAAAAGATCTTAGCTAGATACAATGTAATAAAGGACCTTAATCGAGTATGTACTTACCAACCTACCTACGGTAATGGTTCCCATCTGAATGACTGCATATTAAGGATCGGAACTGATCAAGGATGAGACGGAACATTATTTGAGTAATATTTTTACAAGAATTGGAGAAGTTAGTCCTTGTTATTTAGGCTCAGTAGTTTGCTGCTTGGCAAAAGTAAAGTTTATAGTGACAACAGGAAGGGAAGTGAAGGGGGGAAAAGTTTAGTTTTGCCTTTATTCGTGTAGCTTAGTCTAAGTATCTAAATCGATGCATCGCATCGGTACCTACCTACCTACCTACCTAAGTACATACGATATTTATTAAATATGTTTGAATATGTATGCGACTGTAATAGGGATACGGTAGGCTCTGGGTTCCACATAAAATGAAATTTAAGAATGTCGAAATGTGGAAAACCACTGAACGCTAAGATCCCTTCGTTTCTAAGAGATTACATTTGCAAACTTATGGGAATAGGGAGCATTTAAGTTAGTCCCGATGCGACGGTTCTACAATTTTGTTTTTTTTTAGCGCGAGGATAGTTTCTCTAGAAAGGTTCTAACATACCTATGTTGAAGATCTCAAGTTATAATATAAAAGTACCGGAGTAAAGAGGCACGTATATTATTTATACCATATGTACGTGCCCATTTACGGGGCTGGGTCGGGTAATCTCGGTAGATAGAAGATACCTACGTATGTAAGCCTAACAGGAAAGATGCTCGAGAGAGGTTTCAATTCTTGTATAGTTTCAGCTCTGCCCTGCCTTCTTCGCCCAGCCATAGCCAGGCAGGCAGGCAAGAAGGCAGGCAGGCGGGCAGGCAAGTAGGCAGGGAAGGAAGTGAAGCATGTCAAAATGTTTCCGAGCTGTCAAAAAATTCTCCATCATAAAAGAAACATAATTTTAAACATTTTGATGCTATAAAATTATATGGTCGGTGATGGTGTGCAATGCAACGTAAGACTTTTAGACGAGCCTTCTAGTACATTTCCCCTAACCCCCCAGCCCCCCCCCTTCTCTACCTACTGCTGTCAAAGTCAAACTTCAACCAAACGTTATCTACTGTGACCAAAACTTGTAACCTATAACCGCAGTAGCAACCATCCGCCTGTAAATACTTACATACTACAGTCAACAGTAGAGACACAGTACACAGTAGGTCACAGTCAGACGGCAGACGGCAATTGGATTTGGAGCACAAATTCACTGTCGTCTGTCGGATTCTCTGGAGGTTTACTAACGATAAGTTGAAACTTGTTACAGAAAAATATCTCCACATTGATTTTTTGAGCTGATCAATACTGGTAGATCAACAGATTCGAATCACACACTAATAAACCACCAAAATATGAATGTAAGGAATCGTCAAATAATGAGCTTTGCAAGAATTCTGTTTGCTGTCATAGGAAACAACTTCGAAAAAAGACAAAACTAATACTAAATTTTTGTTGTTAAAACTTGTTATTAGTCTTCAAAAAGGAAGTAATTTAACAAGATGTAACTTCTTGAAATAGTGTAAAACACGGTATTTCCACATTCAACATTTCACATTTGGAAATTTTATTTCTATGACGCTGTACTAGAAACCCCCTGAAACGCATTTTTAACTACGACCTAGGAAGCTTGGCCTTTTAAGGAATCACAATGAAAGTTGGAAGTCTTGGAAGCTCTACGAAGTTGATTTCGATTGAAATAAGTGCGATTATCAAGATCAAGACAGGGGAATGATAAAAGGAAGAGTAAAAAAAAAGTTCTTCTAAATTCCGACGTCCTTCCGTTCCTATCCACTTTAAATTCAAGCCAAATGAGGATGGGAATCCAGAATCAAATTAGTTTTCTTTCCTTTCACGACATGACGAGTAAATCCATTTAGGAATGGTGCAAGAGTAACAAAGTTAACAAGAGTGTGTGTCCCGGTCTCCCGGTCCCCGTATTTCTTCCGAATCGAATCTCATTTTGATCCGCTCTGTGTCGGTGGATTCGTCGTAACCACGCTACTATCGAGATGAGACGTGTACATACGTACTATGTACATGGGAAAGGAGCACAAAATAAAATTACAGTTTACCTGATTGTATCCTCAAATGATCTTCTAACCAGCTACCAAAATTACATTACCTATTATATTATCAACGTCTACAAAATAGACAACACGGTGCAAGCTGGCAGTGGGAATTCAATTCAATTGAACCCAGCAGTCTAGTCTCATTATATTTTTGTGACTTCTTAGCTCGTGCTTTATTGTATTCCTGCTCATTCCCTCCGTGCACAAGAGTACTCAGTACACTCTACCAAATATCATTGGGAATCCAATTTAACTAGTGAACGCATTATGAACACATTATAAGTGCTTGCTGTGCCTCTCTAATGGGTTTTCCTGATGCGTTCCCAATACCAGCAGGATGCATTTTCAAGGGTTTCTGTAGGAAGTACGCTGTTAAAAATAACCGTTAAGCAGGATGCATTATTCATTTGGAACGCATTAAGAACACATTGAAAGTCATTTTAGAGGCTAATGCCTTTTAAATACCAAATGTACCTTTTTTTTATAGATCGTTTTTACAGTATGTATTCCCCAAATATCACTGGAAATTGTGCCTGAACGCATTCAAAACACATTATCACGCACACTTACAACGCATGGCATTGGTAAGACCTTGATTTCACTTGCTACTTTAACCATGGTTAACTTTAACTATAGTTAGTTTATCCATGATTAGTGTGTGAAATCGGCATTAACCATGGGTAAAAACGATAGTTAGTGCGGATTTCACACGCTAATCATGGATAGACTAACTATAGTTAAAGTTAACCATGGTTAAAGTAGCAAGTGAAATCAAGGTCTAACACACTAGGAACACATACATAAGTACCACATTAAAATAAACGATGAAAAAGCATTAGGAACACAATGAGAACTCAGTAGCAACACACTCTGGAAACCGGGTTGGAATGAGACCGCACTGAAAAATCATTAGGAACACTCTAAAAAATGCCATTAAAAATGAGTCCTGAAAACTTCTGGATCGCATCATAACCGCATTATGCCGATGACAATGCGGGCATGATGCGGTTATGATGCGATCCAGATGTTTTCAGGACTCATTTTTTTTGGGACTTGGTAGAATGAACACATTAGGAAATCAATGTGAACACACTGGGAAGTCGTTTGGAATGTGGCCGCAATGAAAAATCACTACGAACGCATTAAGGAATCAATGTTAACACACTGGGAGCTCGTTAGGAAAGCATTAGGAACGCATTAGGAATTCAATTAGAACACACTGGGAGCTCGTTAGGAAAGCGTTCTAGGAACGCATTAGGAATTCAATTAGAACACACTGCATGGGAGCTCGTTAGGAAAGCGTTGGGAACGCATTAGGAATTCAATGTGAACACTCTGGGAGCTCGTTAGGAAAGCGTTAGGAACGCATTAGGAACTCAAACTGAACACACTACGGATGCACTAACTAGTAAGAATGCATTAGGAACGAAACGCATTTTGTGTTTCTAATGCGTTCCCAATGGTTACTCCCTCAATTTTGAGTGACCTTTTGTTAGAGTGTACGCCTTGCCAATCAAAATCAATGATCAAAACGGGAAAGGAAAAAGGCGAGCTTCACTTTGATCGTTTGATCATTCACATTTATGACTTTTTAATCACCGCAAGAAACTTTTTGTAGCCATTAACATTATATCAATGATGTATACCTACATACCTATGTTATTATACCTTAATTCGAGTACCTATATGAGCTGAATTAAATGAAGCACGGTCTACAGTTTACAGCCACAATTCCTTCCACAAATATAGTAATAATTATATAAATGACGGAATTATTTCCAGCTCTCTATACCGAAGAGCGGCAGTAAAAATGTTTGCACTTTGTGTTCATGTTTGTAACGGAATGTAACGCCCAAAAGCCGTACGGAGGAGTGCAGCTTCGAAGTTCGAAGGCTTCATTTTTGTATTCAGTGAATTCAACGTCTGCTTCAACAAATCTAATTAACGCAGAAACAGAGTTTAAGCCATCGTCAGCGGGCATTAGATTACGTGCAAGGTAGAGCCCACTTAAAGTAAAAATGACTGAAAAATATTACGTCGGTGTCGGTATCTATTGTACTACACAGCTCTTCCGTCCCGCCGCCGCCGCCTCCCGGGTTTCGGCTTGGTTCTCGTCAGCAGTGTGAAGAGCAAAAAGTGATAATGATGACAATTAGCTTTTTGTGAGCTAATAGTAAAGAAGAAGCGGCCTTTTGTCTATTTTGTCGGAGAGAAATTACCGGTTAATAAAGACTAATGGAGAGTGGAAATGGAAAGACGGAGAAGAACTGCGTAATTAAACTAACCATTCACCATTAGCCATTATTGTAGATTGTAGTAGTTTAGAGCTCAATAGTGGGATATTTTTTCCTTAGTTCAATTCATTATTAATGATAATGTGCCTACCTTCAACCTTACCAAACCAATCAACGTATCTCAAGTTTCTCTCGAGTTTACTTTCGATTGCAGAGCTGATTACTGCGTAGGTCGTAGGTCGTAGGTACTATCATACTATCAACTATTAACTTATAATTTTATTACGTTTGGGACACAGATACAGATATTTCCTAGTTAGTTTGTGTTTAATGTCTTTTGGATATTTTTAGAAAGTGGCCCTGGTGGTGTCCTAAATTTTACTGGCAACTACTGCCTGGCAAGATGATTGGAAGAATAAGGACTGAAGTGCCCAACATTCTTCGTCTAAAGTAGGTGTTAGATCTAGAAGGTAAGGATGTACTTAATTTTAATGCAGGCTTAGCAAAAGGAGAGCCCATAAATTAAGAAGTTCTGTAAATTATAACGGAGCTAATAATTATTAATGATTCATGGAGCACCAGGGAAGGCAAAAGGACGAAGGAAGAAAGCGGGAAGGAACCAGAAAACTATATACGGAAGACTACTGACGACTTAATACTTACCACCATCTTGCAAAGTATCTGGAATAGTTTCTTCCACCAACTCAAAGTTTGCAAGTGTTGCTGGACCGTCGAAATGATTCTTCAAAATATATTTTCTTGCTAACATGTTGAGTTGAAGTAAATGTCAAATGTCAAAGAGGAATCCTTTCTTTCTTTCTCTTAGTTTTTCTCTTCAGTTCCGTTAAGCTTCTTGGAAGTGCAGGATGTACGAGGGAAATTTTTGCACTGGCGTTATAAATTCTGATGGCACTTTATTTTTTTTTTTTTTATAAAACTATATACTCTTCTTCCCCTGGCAGTCGACAACGGATTTTACCAACACGGTGGCTGAACAACCCGTGAACAAATTGCTGAGATGGTAAAATTTCCCCAGTTTCTCTTCTGTTTCAACTATTTTCAATTCCACATTCAACGTTTCACAGGGAGCTCCTCGAGAATAAATTAAAATTGCTGTGCTCACTCTCTTATTATTTATGTGGAAGGGACCAGATTCCTCCCATTAGATACAATACGTGCCCGAGTCTCCGTGCGACTGTAGTCGTCTGTATTGAATTGAGTCTACGTTTCCGGTTACGGTTTACGGAGTTAGCACGAACGATCCTCCTCCTTGTGCTGGGAAGGAACGACGAAGGAATACTAGATAATAGTAATCTACCTCGAAGAGTTATGATCTCACTTTCTGACTATATATTCCTCTACACACAGACTTTTCGGAGCACATGAATTTGGATTTGACTTGCAAATGTCGCTGGATGAATCATTCAACTTCAACTGATTCACCTCAGTCTCCTTTTTATGGAACAACTCTCAAGGTGTATGGTGTATGGGAGAGGCAGATGTATTTAGTACAGAGAGGTGGATGCAGCTTCCCACTTATGAATCATTCAGATCCCTTATCCGTTATGTTCGCAATCCTATTTTCCACATGAATAATTTTCGCCGAGTCGAGATGATAATATGAAGTGAAGTGGGAGAGGGAGAGAGAGAGAGTCTGTGTGTCGTTTCGGGATGGTGATGGTGCTGGGATGTGAATTTGAGCTACACTCACCTAGTAATAACGACATGAATTAGATTCAATTATTATTGTGGTAGTCAACTTACGTGTAGTCAGATAAAATAAAGCTCAAATTATATGGGAATCCCTTCTCATAAAAATAGGTGGGGGTTCAAAAAAAAAATAAATTAGCAGAAGGACAGAGGTTCAGTGGATCGTAGGAGGCACTCGAAGCGTGCTATAGCTATTGTATATATTTTTATTATGTTGGAGGGCTTTACAGCTCCTTTTATGCTCAGGATTTGGCTTCGGCTTTGGAACTCAGACCTTGTTGCCGGAAGGAATGACTTGCTGTCAATGCAATGCCAATGCCAGTGTGTGTAAGAGGAGCTGGAAATAGATACAGGTACCTATAGTATATGATCCCGTATATACCTATGTACGAGAAACATAAATTTTTGATGAAAACAGCAAAAAAAACACACACTTATTGTGAGTGGAAAGATATGAAGGTATACTGCTAGGGGATGGCTGTTGGCCTGTTGGATTTTCAGAGAGAAAAAACAGAAATATATATGTACAGCACGATGGAGTGTCTTAAGAAAAATAAAGTGATCGGAGTAGATCTGGGAAACTGAGGATGAGATCTGTCACGTTCAATTCAGCCCAAAATGTAGCTTCTTTCTATGTGGCTGCGCACGATATACATATAGAATTGAAGGCGCACTACATAAATATACATGTAACTTTCCCAGCGATTACTTCACGCGATTTTTTCAATCGTCCCCGGCGTTGGTAGTGGTATGGACGGGAAGGGGTACTCTGGCATGGGTCTGGAGTTCCTTATTATGGGATTTGTGTGCGGGTAAAGGTAGGACGTGTAATGGGAAAGAGATAATAGATTTTCTGATGACCATGTAGGTAATTGTGTTGCTGGTGGAAATAGAAGTTAGAGGGAACTTAAGCGGGAATAACTGTATAATATATAACAAGAATGTATAGAGATGCCTCTATTTATGTGAACTTAGGTCCTGACTGATGAAGCTGGAGAGTGAATGTGAATTACTTGCCTGTAAGTAATTCTTGAAATGAATTCAGTGGGAGTCGAGCGGAGAGAACTTCTCACAGTAATTCCAAAGGCTGAACTGTCTCGCTCCGAATACGGGTGCACTATGTCTACTGCCTGGTGGGAACTTCTGTTATTGTAGAGAGATCTGCTGGAAGGACCGACCGACCGACTGATTGTGAGATAGGGCAACGGTTTAAGGTAACGCACTACACAACTTATTGATGATGCTCTCCCGTGCAAAGTCCCTGAGCTGATGATGTCTCTCCCAGTGCTAGTTTGATCCTGATCCTCAGTTCAGTTCTACAATTCCGTTTTTACCTTGTCTTGTAGTTAGTGGCTGTAGCTGTGCTCCAGAGCTCCAGAGATCGGAGGTTCGGAGTTCGGGCTCAGTTGAGAAGTGAGTGTGGAGGAATAATAGGGAGGCAAAAAGTGTGGAGGACAAGACTGTCAGGATTTTTGGCTACAAATATTTTCGATGCATGCGTAAAGGCTTTCCCCGCTTTCCATTGGTGGCTCCTTAGCGGGGAGTTTCCAGATCCCGGGGTATTGAATTTTTCTCCAGGCCTCAGGTGCTCCTATGTCTCCGGTTCCCGTCTCACGAGTTAGCTATCATCTATCACGGACACAACACAGTTCGAGCTGACTTTCCAGAGTCTCTCTCGCTCTCTCACTCTCCCGAGTCTCTCTCTGGAGTACACAGATCCGAACCAAAACTAACACGTAGTGCAGATATACCCTCTAATGTAACTGGATATTTTGATATTGGAATTGCATTGTCATTCGTATTCAAGGGACCCGACCCCCTCAAGTCAAGAGCTTCCGCACAAAGCACAATAATGCAAGCAACGATATCCAAACCAACGGCATGGATTTATTGGCCCCCCAAGATAAATTCAGTAGGCCACCAAATTTGAAAAATTCAAAAAAAGTTGACCTGC
>JAQFZC010003582.1:0-18382 GCA_034695205.1 Dicyrtoma fusca | reverse complement strand
GTGCCTTCGTTGGTGCCTTCGTTGGTGCCGGAGTGGGAGCCTTCGTTGGTGCCTTCGTTGGTGCCTTTGTTGGTGCCTTCGTTGGTGCCTTCGTTGGTGCCTTCGTTGGTGCCTTTGTTGGTGCCTTTGTTGGTGCCTTTGTTGGTGCCTTTGTTGGTGCCTTCGTTGGTGCCTTTGTTGGTGCCTTCGTTGGTGCCTTTGTTGGTGCCTTTGTTGGTCTCTTCGTTGGTGCCTTCGTTGGTTGCTTATGTCCTTCTAAACCATTTTCACCTCCTCCGAATGTGTCGACCGGTTCATCATCTAGATCACCATCTATAGCTGAGTCTTCTGATTTTACTTGATGTATGGTTATTTGTAGCAGTAGCTGTAATGCATAAATAATACCATAAAGTTAAATGTTGTTTAGTTACTGTAAAAGTATTGTGTGTACTACTGCCAATGGAGATTTTGTGTCCGTTAGGATGGGATGTAATGCAGATCGAATGTTGGTTGAAAGCAAAGTTTATGAATATCTACGAACTACCTTAAATTAGGTTTATTCAATCATGGATTTGCTTCTAAGATTTTTTAGATATGCCCCTTTTAATCAAAATAGTGACGTCAATTTGCCTTTTAAGCTGTCTAAATGCGTCAACTGTTCCGTCACTAAATATTTTGGTGTTGATTTTCTAGAATGTTCGCTGGAACGCGTTCGTTTGGAACACGTCAGCGTGTGTTTTTGTTGATTATTCGGTATGATAGAATAGCTTAATCCCAATAATATTGATCGATTTAAAACCCGACATCGCCGAGGTTAACTCATGCTTCCTGCAAATGTTTTTCAAGTTATTTAGGAATTCAGGAGCTCTACTTTTGATGGACCAAGTTCACTAAGGACAAGCTTTTAAATAAATTCATTCGAATTTTAAGACAAGTTTTCGTTTAATAAGATCCATTGAAATTATTAGTATTATGCACCTCTCTTGAGTAGTTCCGTTGGTTGGATCTCTGCAAGTATACTTTAACCCCAAGCGAATTTTTTGTCAGCTAATAGAGTTTCTTGTTTTAGCCTAAAGCTTCAAAAATTTTGTGTTCAGTGGTTCTATAATTTTTTACTATTTTTTAATTTGACCACTTCTAATCTCCTATAGCTGCAATTTTAATTTTGACCGATCTTGGGAGATGGACTATAATTGTAATAATTATAGTAAGTACTGATGGGTTTTAAAGATTATGTTTTTGAAGCAAATGGGCGTCGATTTTTCTATTTGTATAAAGTCTTGGAAATCTTTCGCGAAATACAAAAACACCATCTAATTGCTCCATTTTTTAAAAATCAGACTGACTGTAGAATTCGGTGTAATAGGAAAATTGTAAGGGCGCGAAAACCTGCAACCCGTATCAGTACCCAAATTAGTAAAAACGGATACTTCACTGCGATTTATATCAATGGAAGCCGCTATTATAACTAATCGATACCCCGGTTTAACTTAATAGACGTAGATGGTAAATGACTAATTGATTTACATAGCTTATCGGCGAACATGTGGAAGTATGCATCCTTAAGGATGCCCAAGTAGACGTGAAATTCTTTTACGTACGCATTCATAGGGCATTCTATTGCCAGCAACGAAATCAAATAATCATTTACTACGTACCTCCATTAAGTTAACAGGGGTATCAATTAGTTTTAATAGCGGCTGCTAGAGATGCTAATATAAATCGCCGTTAAATATACCTTTTTATTTACTTATTGAAACGGGTTACTGGTTACCGTTGCCCTCATAATTTTCCATGTATACCAAATTATACTTTAAAAAATATAGACACATCAATAGTTGATTTTTAATTTAGGCTCGGTACTTCAAGAAACACTTTCCAGCGTTTACATTACCGAACCCCTTGAACCCAGCTAGACTGACAGTTGCCTAATCTACAACTTAAGTAATACTCTAGCTCCCTAATGATACTTACTACTATTTTATAAACGTTATAAAAAAAGTCTTACCACAAGAAGGAAAGTCCCTCTTATCCATTGCCCCGTCTTCATTTTCCTTGGATAAATTTCCTCTGGTAAATAGAAACGTTAAAATGGTAGGTCTTCAGGTTGACTTCTCTCAATTATTAAAAACAAAATTGACTTTTAGCCCTAATGTTCAAGCTCTGCTGCACAAGATCATTGACAGTGATTAATTATTTTTAATTCTTTTCTGCCCTCTGCTTATGCGATAGCAGCCTCTCACCGTGAGAGGAGTATAAATGACTATATGAAACTTTTATCTCAACGCTGAAGGCAGCCAGAAATGTTTGTTGAATTTCTGCTAATTTATTGTTTGAAATTCCTAATGTCGCTTGACCGTATTAGGAGTTCCTGTTACTGACCGAATGTTGCATATATTTGCTGATGAATTTCCTTTTCGTACGAGCAAAGAATGAATCCATAACTCTCTCTACCATTATTCCTTCTTGTAATGAAAAGATATTAATTTTGGTATTTTGTTGAAATGCAGTACTGAAAATAGTGTACAGAAGCTCATCATACATATTAAGATTTTTGACAAGACTTCAATGTAGTAAGAACTTAATTGATGCAGATTGAGAGCGGAAATCGTTTATGTTGAGTAACGAGAAACAATAAAACAAAAGGATACGAATATTAATGGATCAAGAATGGCATTTATCATTGCTCCATAATATGGAATTTGCTGTCTGTCTCACGTAAAGGCATTTCGTGTTCTCATTTTATAATGTTTCATTCTGATAAGTTCACATTTTTTAAAATGGATGTCAATTCAAGGTGCATCTGTTAACTTTTAGTGGTCTCAAAACGTAACGCTAATTGGTTGAAAACATGCACAAGTGTCATCTCTCTGTTTATAAAAACTTTGCATTCTGAGTTGTTGGCAAAAAATGAAGTTAGAAGCTTTTGCGCCCTGAACATAGAAATACGTACATATGTATATGCATACATAATTACGGTTAGCCAGATACTCGTCACACCACGACTTGTCACCTGTATTTGGTCACCTGTAAACTGGTCATCTGTGTAAACTAGTCACTGCTTTTTCATGGAAGTATATATTACTATTATTATTTACTTATTATTATGGTAGTTTATAACTTGTCTCAAGGCAAACATTATAAATTAAGTTAAAAATACAATTAATTGTAATGAACTTAACATATAAAATTAGTTTAACTTTTTCTTCCTTCAAACTCCGAGACCTATCCATCATTGCCATTTTACTATTCCATTTTGCGATTGGGTGTTTCCTGTTACACAAATTCACTCAAATGCAATAATTGCTGTCATCTCAATAATAATAACGGGAGAAGTAAATGAACTAAATGTGTGGTTTGTTAAACGAAAACGGACTTCAAGTGTAAAGATACCGAATTCTACAGTTCCGTTTACAAGCCTGCATTTGAGTTCTCTTAATTTTCGACGATACTCAATTTAAGCATTTTTTAAAAATAATTGATGTAAAGCTTTATCTGTTTGCACAGAATCAACATATCATTTCTTTTCGCGATGCTGTTGTGTATTGAAAAGTCATCTGCTGTCTGAAATATTTAGTTTTACAGTATATATTTAGCCTTTGGCTAATTAAGTACGAAACTTCCATCATGGTCAATAGACAACAAATACCCAGTAGTGATACACAAAATGGCAAGTGTTTCAAAATAACCACTAGCCAGACTGACCAGCGTGACCCCTATAGGGGATTTGAAAATTTTCCCCAAATATCCCAGGTAGTAATACTTTGCTTAAATAAGACCCCCACCAGGGGTCTATAGGCAGGGGTAGGGGCAAAGTACGTGGAGCCTCTAGATTTATTCTAAGTTCAAAGTCCATGTTTTTTGCATAAACTAAAGTTTATGGCGGTTATCAGACTTAACTTGACTAGAGAAGTATTTGACAGCTTTTCTCGGTTTACCAATACCTACTGTTAGTCTTGTATCAGGATTTAGCTCCAGAACCAGATTGTATAATGCAGTTTCATCCTTAAACATTTTGCCTTGAGACACCTTATAACGTACGATCACATCCATAAAAAAGCAGTGAACAGTTTACGCAGGTGACAAAACCCAGGCAACGAGGAAACCATATTTCAGGTGACGAGTCGCTGATTGACTAATAGAGGTAAAACCTGATAATTACAGTGTGACTAAAACTGTTAGGCTCTGCGTTTTTTTCGGATCCCAGCCGTTGAGATATTACAATGGTTAACTTTAGCTAATTACCCTATTACCTTAATTGCATATAATGCATGCAATCTGAGCTTGGTGACAGTATTAATTAGACACTTAAGCCGAAAAGCCACTAAGGAGAAATGCCTCCCAATTTATGAGGTACATATCGCTACTTAAGATGCAAAATAACGTGCATCCGTTATTGCTTAAGGGCAAAGTGACGTGGAAGCAAAACGTTAAGATGCAAAGTAAAGCATTTCCAAAAATGCAGAAAAAGACTTAAAATATCCTCATTTTACAACATACTAGTGCGAGACGCTAATCATGCTTTGAAATCGAAGTTTTTAATGTTTCAAAGAGGGCAAATCAAGGCTTTGCATGTTTCAAAATAAGTGCAAATCCAGGTTTTGTGTGGTTTGAAAAAGTGTAAATCGAGGGTTTGCATCGCTTGAACAAGGGAAAATCCAGGTTTTTCATTCATGTATTGAAAAAGTGCAAATCAAAGTTTTACATATTTTGAAAAAGTTCACAAATTATATAGCTCTTACACTGTGCTAAATGGGTGATTTAATCAATATATTAAGAATATATTAAGAAAACTGGTTAATTGTGTGCCCTGTTCGAAATTTTACGGGTACGCGTCATTTTGCAACTTAAGCAGTGATATACTTACTATACTTAAGCACTTCTACTTATTACATGTCAACGGAGGTCATCATAAAGGTTAAAAAGTTAATATATTTTTTTATGTCTGTGTGGCAAGAATCTATGAAAAAAATAGCCTCCTCTTAAAGTCTTGAGACATTCTGTACATAGCGTAGAGTGAAAACCCAACAGCAGCGCTCTAAACGGAATCATAAATTGACATTTGTCTTTGTGCACTGGCTGCGTCATCAAATTCTAAAATATTTGAAAATTCAAAGATTACTTGCTCTCGTGTCAGTGCTATTTAAAGTTTCCTTATGTCTGCAGAAGAATAAAATTATCTATAATAATTTCTTAATTTACTGTCTTAACGGTCGAAGGTCCAATTACGGTGACGATGCAGTAAATGTACTTATTATAATCGTACTATTTAGTTGTGGAGGTGTAGTAGTAACATAATTAAATAATTCCCAGTAAAATTTAGGATAATAGGTTGATTTCATGTTAAAAAGCTACATGCATGATTTGAAAATATTGGGCACGTAATTTATTAAATCATTAAATGAACAATGTAATCGTAATATTATTAATGAGTATTCAATCTTCCGCTTCCTTTCTTTTTTCCACGTCGTATGTTTGTGAGTATTACGTTAGCACTGCCAGTGATAAATTCCGATATCTGCAGAAGGTAATATAGATACACATATGTATTCGTTGATTCATGAATTGTCCGCATGTTCCCATAATAGTAATACTAATCATGGCCATAACAAGTACTTTTAACCTATCGTTATAACATAAGCATTAACAACATTATTTTTACATTAATATATCAGGTAATTATTATCTATTCATGTTACACGGTTACAATTTTAAAATAAATATATATGCATATATATAATAATTATTTATTACGTAGGTATGTGTTTATTATTCTTAAATAATGATTATTTCCTATTTATTTGAGCCGATTTGAGTCCAACAAAGAAAATTCAAAACATAAATACATATATATGATACACTTTAAATAATTTTTGGGCGGTTTTGACTGGGTTGAATTTGGAGTGACTTGGTAGCTGCACCAGCAGATTTAGGTTTAGACAATCGATTTCAGTGTTAGTCCGCTTTCTCTCCTGTGAAAGGCCGAATCATGATAAAAAAACAGCAAAAGAACATTAATTAAAGCCATACATAAATGTCCTAGTAATGAAGTTAGCATACATAGAAAGTCCAGTATCCACCCATTCGCCAAGTATTAATGTTTTTAAAAAGGTGCGTTCCGGGAATTGTGATAGTGAGGTAACTGTGACAATGATAATGTATTTTAAGTGGCGTATCACAATTACCCGGACATACCCTACCTACTTAAAAAAACCTTTTCAAAAGTTTTCAAAACGACCGCATTTCAAAACTGATGGGCTTTAAAAATTGAGAACCTCTTTATAATTCTACATTTATAGGTTAGATTCTTTCAAAATCGAATCAATTTGAAGATTTACTATTAAAACTGACTGCTTCTCAACTGTAATGCAACTTTGTTTCAAATAATATTGTAAAAATAATGCTATGAAGGTACTAGTACTACCCTATGCGATATATCTGGTCCCGCCACTGTCATTATACAAGGCTCTCATGGACCGAGCTAAGGAAGCGAGAAGCTTTCAAAGGAGTTAAATATGGAATTAACGTTTTGAAAAGTCTAAAAGAATGATATTAACATTATCAAATACACAATATTGACATTTTCAAAAAGTGTCAAACGATATTTAAGCGTTTGGAAAGTTTATTTCTATGGCGTCATATTTGAGAGGCCCAACGGCTTTTAGGATCAGTAGGCCTGACTAAAAGGTTTTATTTAGATTCAGAAAAGGTTTTGGACGCCTTGCAACTAAGACGTCATACCATTTGGTCTAAAAACATATTGTAGAAGAAGGCAAATTGGGATTGTAACATTTTAAACAGGTGTAAAACAATGAATTGTCCTTCTTAAGTTCAAATAGTGATTTTAACGTTTTTAAAAAGTGCAAGACATGGATGGCATTTACACATTTCAAAAGCCCTTTATTGAGAGCTGGATTGAATAACTATTGGTTCAAGGGCAGGGACGGAATTGTTCTGGAAAGGTCAACAATGGACCGTGTACCGGTATTTTTTGAATCATCTTCCTCATCTTTGTCAGGGACTCCATCTCCGTCCGCATCCTCGTCACTCTGCGGTGGTTTGGCGGTGGTGGGTTTATCATTTTCTTCGCTGGTCTCCTCAGTCTCTTCACTGGAGTCAGGTCGACATCTCGGCAGCAGTTTCTCTTTGTCCTTTTCCCTTTTCTTTTTATCCTCTTCATCACTGGACGAATTCGAGGTCAGCTCATCCGATTTACTGTTTGACTCGTCAGACTGATGTGTGTCCCCATCCACTAGTGCCAGCTCCTCCCCCTCATCTACCCCTTCACTCTTGGCCACTTTCACGATCAGGAATATCATCGAGAAGACGATGATGGTGGTGAGGAAACCAATCACTAAATGTTTCTCTTTCACCATTTTCACTCAAAAATTATTTATTAGTACAAAAAAACACAATAACACTTTAAATGACTAGCTTTTCACAGCCACTAACCAACAATAAAATGTAGAAACGAGACGGACAGAGAGTACAGTGAGTAATTTCAATGTCTGACAAAAAAGAAGAAGACTGAGTGTACTGTACCTCGTTCGTCTGTCTGTTCCTCTTCTGGGGTTTGTGTTGGCGTTGATTGTACGGGAGAATTCGGTGGAGTCACCCGACTCTTTCCTTTCTTATTGTGAGGAGCGAGTAGATTGCAGATTATTTTTTGTTGTTGGGATGCTATGTTGGTGGGTAAGTAAGAGATATTTGATTTGGAGTTGGATTTTGGATGTAAAAGAAAGAGTGTGACGTGGAAATGATGAAGATTTCTATGAAGAGCTCTTCCCTAATGTTTCACTCTTTGCTACGAGCTAAGAATAGCATTGTCCTAGAGTCCTAGATAAAGAGGTGTAAGGCTCTGAGAGTCGGAGATTCGGAGATTCGCTACAACCTCAAAATAGAAATTGTTTTTTCTTTCGGCTGAATTTCATATTAAAAAAGCCAAATGCAGAGACACATACCAATGCAATGGGGTGCTATACATATAAATACTGCTGTACAACCAAAGCCAACTTCTGCTGTTACTCTACTTGTACGCAGTCATGCTGTCAGGCTTGGAATCATCGTTGTGAGCCCAAAGCATCTACAAGTTGCACCTATCTACATTTTTCAAAATGTGCTAAACGCCTAATTGGAAGTACCGTTCGTCTGCGATGGGTCACTTCGTCTCCCAGCAGCTTTTACCATGCAAATGTACCTCTTCAACGGGAAGCTAATCGCCTAATCGGGGATCCGTCGTACACGGTGTTAGAAAAGGGAAAATGTGATATAATTATAGCTGTGATACTATAGTCTATAGGACTTTGTACGTAGTCATAAATACTATAGAATAAAGCTATAGCTTCTGTCTTTTTCATCTGTGAAAAGACGTAGTAGTGAAAACGTGAGCACAGAACATTTTTAATTTCTATCTATTATGTAGCATTAAGACATTTATTTTCATGGCTTTAGGCAAAATGGCACGTATTCTTTGTTACCGGAAATGTGTGATGCAGTTAGCTAAACTTGGATCTGCGCAACTTTGCATCTTAAGAAAGTACACGTCGTTTGGACTCCTGATTCGAGCCACATTTCACTATACATAATTAGGTCGGTTTATACTTGTAATAGAACTGACAGTGTATTTGCAACCGGCATGCATGGTGTAGTATCGGGCATGACCGGTGGCTGCGGGTGCTGGCGATGTGGTGAGGCTGGCGGTTTCGTTAATCGTGTCTCGTAGTACCTCTTCATTTCTTCTGCACTACGTTTATTCTCTTCACAAAATACTCTAACTAGAGTGTCAACAGAGTAGCAGCATGTGTGGGAAAGGTGCAGGAGATCAGATCACGAGATGTGTACGCCACTGTACCTCCTAGACGAAAATGAAATAGTAGAATTTTTAAATTGTATCACATAGGACCCGGACGACAATACAATACTGTTCACACGCTTTTCCACTTTGTAACCTTTTTCACTTCTGGTTTGGGTGCTCTTGATCCTTTCCAAAAGGATTTTGTTGAGATGGAAGGAGACGAATGAAGGAGATAGGGGAAGGATAGGAGCTGTGAGATGAGACAGGAAATGAAGTACACGGGAGATGGGATTCAGAGTCTTTGCTTGCTATTTGTACGAATGAAGAATGAATCGACCTTGTCCACATGTCACTCTATCTTTGAACTTCAATCGGTGGCGTCTTTACTCCGGGAGATGCTATTACACATTCAGTCTAGTGTTGCCATAGGTACCTACAAAGTTATATACATAGGTAATCCATATTACTGGTGCTTCTATTAAGCAGCATGAATGAGAAATACAATCAAAAGGATACGGAAGGTATTAAAGGACAAAGAATTTGCATAATTAATATAATAAGCAGCCCTAGGAAATCTGGGAAAACTTGACGCACAAGGGCTTGAAAGGTGTTAAAAGATGCAGAAAACGATTCTTTCTACTTGAACGTAAAATTCGAAACAAAAATTAGAAAGCTTTAATGTGCTTTAATTAAAAATAAGAGCGTTTGTTTTAGAACTGCACACTGTCCACAGTAGTGCAGTATATGGTCAGTGTTGTTTGCTTCTGTTCCTTGCTTAAACTCTGCAACTATGGTGTAACTCATCCATTAATGTCATTATGTCATTAAACATAATTTTAAGAACGATTTTCAAAAATTTCTCGAGCTTGGTTTCAATAGATTCGTCAAACTGGATATTCCACTGTAAATCCTCTCTTTGTCGTTGTCTTTGTGATGACTTTGAGATTATGCAGAGTGTTCTGTGGCTGAATTCCTTTGATTCTAGGATTCTGTCGGTTGTGAACTAATTTCATTTTAATTCGAGTTAAAAATCCCGGAAACACGAGACTAATGTGAAAGAATTTTCCATGGAATGCATGCATTCAAAGATAGTGTATACTGAACTTGGCTTGTACTTTGATTGGTTTAAATTGTGCTAATTTTGTGTAGATTGACATACTTGTTTGTAGGTACTTAGAGATTTTTGTCGTAGGAGTCCCTCTTAGAGTAGAACTGTAGTAGCTAAAAGAACGTGTCTATTTAGATGGCGGTACATAATAAGAATGGAATTAAGGCATGACTTCTTTTCAAACTGAGGAACGTGCAGTTATTGCTATTTTACGTGAATGACGGGGAGCGGAATGTGGAGGTGTTAAAAGTTTTAAATCCTCGCATTCTGCATTGGATAAATTGAATTGCGACTTGCATGAACATGTACATTTAGCATTTGATTAAGTGTCCACACAAGTACATATTAATAATATGGCCACGTACACATGCTGGTATTCTACCACAAAACAGTTGAACAACAATTTCAAATCCCAAACTCAAAGCTGTATTATTTATTTGACTACTCGTATAATTTATTATGATTTAGATTTAATTTAGGTATTTCCTGTATAACTAAATGCAGCACTTATGGATAGAGTTAATGTAACAGTGCAGGATGCGTATATACCAACATTTAGTTTTAATTTTTCAATTAACAATTTATTAGACACTTTTAGAAGACCACTCGTGTACATCAGATTATGGACTGCACCAGCGGTAACATAGTATTCGATGAGTTTACAATTTTTTTAGTGTGCATGTATTATAATTGCACTAATAGGCTATTGCTGACTAGTAAGATGTGCGACATATATTATTGTATCTCCCATGTTTAACAGCATAGTATTGCACTCTCCGTAATTTCAACTTTATTTAGTACAACTTAAGGCGCCCGTACCACGGAGGGGTTAGCTACAAACTGTTGAATATTATAGCAACAGATTAGGATTTCGAAAAATGTCTTGTCCGTGCTAATAGTTGCTGAACTACCTGGAACTTTTATCTTTTATTAGGCTGTACTTGGTCAGCTTCAGATATTTGTATCGGCGAAATTGCGTATAGGTACATACTAGGTAATCATCAGCCCCAGCCTGTATGTCTTACCACCTTATTTTTTGTTAAAGTTCAACGGACACCAAATTATATGTTACAGATCTCTGTTCTGATACTCGTCTATATGCTTGTAAATTGTTGAGCTGGATACGTCCAGAACTTCTCCTTCAAGAACAATGCGCGAATGCTTTACACATTCTATTCTAAAATCGTTCAGAAAACACTCTATCTTTCATAAAATTATTAAACACGAGCATCTGGCTTTAAAATTTGACTGAAATAAATACGTGCATGCTCACACTTAAGAAATAAGTGGTCCGACTTAAGGAGCTTCTACTTTTTCGCAATGCTTCGTGTGTTCTTGTTAGTGTTCTTCATTGGTAGCACCACCCAATAAGGTTTTTAGATAAGGTATGCTTTTTGCTCGCTTGGCTGGGTTTCCTGAATTCGGAACGTTTAAGTAAATAGCCTGATGTTCATAAATACTTATTGTTTCCCAAATCATTCTTCTTGTGTTGACACTTTCCGCAATCTTGTCCGTTTAGTGGTGCAGATTTGCGGGCTGGACATCACAAAAATGCTTCTACGTTTTGCGAAAGCGTGGCTTGGATTTTGTTATTATATTATGATTTCTTGTTCCCTGGCATTACAAGTTTCTGTGTACAAAAATACCAAGCAACGGAATTTCAAATCAACCCTTACTGACACTGGTTCTATTGCAGTGTTTTCAAATTATTGCAGTTTAAGTCAAAATGTTGTGATTATTCAGGAGCACATGATCAATAAAAATCCAATGCAATGCATTGCAAGGCTGCAACTATGTGTTTGTAATCACTTGCGTGTACATGTATGTACATACAGGGTCAACAGCCACAATGAATTTGCAACTTGCGCCGAGTATTTATGTATAGGTTACATTGGAATACGCGTTTATTGCTAGGTCAACAACTACTTGATTCGATTTTTGCCAGCTCATCTTAAAAGTTGAGTAAGTAAAATCGAATCTAAAAAATACGCTTTTATGAATGTCAGCATGTATTTACATTCAAAACATGAACTAGAGACTCAAAAATACGGACTGCAATTACAAAGAATGGATAGCCAGGATCATGGCAACTGCATTTTTATAATGAAAGCGTTTTTGCTACCTCTTCCATTCCGAAAATAGACAAATTAAAATTATTTTAAACGGACTGGTACTGCAGACTTACATATTGATAAATTTTAACCCCAAATCCTACCAGATGTTCAAAAATTGTCCGTTTTCTCTCAAAAAATTTGGTTTTCTTTAGCGAATTCCGCATTTTGAAGCCACTACATTTTTTGTAATGCCCCGATTGGTTATACATATATGGGCCATGCCAAAGTTGATTTGTTACATTTGTCCACAAAAAGGATCTGTTCATTCATTCAGCGATTTAAATCGTATTTTTTATAAATATTATTACTTCTACTGTATCCATCCACTGTTGTTAAGAAACCTGTAATGACGTTCAGATATTAACATTGCCTACAAAAAAACTGCAATGAATTTCAAAAAAACACGCAATACCCGTGCCTATATTGATGGTGAAGTAGACGGTACACTACACGCATCTATGGAGCAATATTTCCACCGCTTACCTTAGTGTACGCCCCATCATCGTGAATGTGATCAACGTAAATAATATCGACATTATACGTACCTATACACATTTATTGATGTGGCGGCCACACTGTGTGTGTGAAGGCACGTTTCTGGGTCATGACTCAAAAACATGCATTACTAAAACCGAGAATATAAAAAGTGTTAGGTTAAAGTGCTGAATGGTGAAGATATAGTTCTGTCTAATCGTAGTAGGTAGGTAGCAATGATGATGCGTTAAGTCATTAGTGCGAATTGCGGCTTACGTAATGGGTTTACAATACAGACAGTGACACACACACAATTACTATGTAATTATGAATGACCATATTATCTGTCTGTGCGCCTTCAACCAACATTGACAACGAAAAAGGGCTAAAAACTAACGTGTCTGTATACTTTTTATCTAGTAAGTTTCATTTGCTATTTTTAATTTTGGCATTTTCTCATTTTTCATAATGACAAGGCTTTAAGGGACATAATGGTCTAATTATTGTGATTAATGTTAACTGTTTCTAACATGCTTCCACTATCAAAAACGAACGTTAAATTGCTACATCGCTAAATCCCATGAAGTGTCGCACATATGTAGTACCAGAATATCACCATCACTGAAACTGTAGTGAATCTGAAGTTTATCTTTGTTTTCAAATAGAATTATTTTAGGGTGAGATAACTATGTCCGAGCAGCTCCTGAATGTTTCTTCAAGTCCACAGCCCATCCCTTCAGTTCCATTGCCACAATGCACCCAATTATTTCCAGCTCGGTAGTGAAGTCTAAGAACGCATTGACGGCAAGTGACGTCCGAAGGGAGTCGAACTGTGGTGTTGACCCAAATAGGCACTTCCACTGGAATGGGAAACCGTGAACTTCCATCCCCGAAATTGAGTCGGCGGAAGCAGGATTCAGTCTCTGGGATCGTATCACACAAGTGAACTTCGAAGAAACCCAAGTGAGCTATGGTAAATTCTGCGCTAAGCTTTATTTCCTGAAACGTTAAAAAAGTAGAAGAATTGTGGCAGATGCACACATGAAGATTAACTGTATGCGTGTTTTTACCATTTAAGACAGAATCGAAGATGAATCGACATGACAAGACTGAATGCCTTGCACTAATAATTACCTGGCCAGGGGTAAAGTTGCCACTGATGAAGCCTTGTCCGTAAGTTCCACCATTTTCATTAGCTCGAGACACTGTGTCAACAAAAGGATCTCCGCATATTCCTCAAGTCGTTACAATTTCTTCCTGATGAACTCGTCCGCAGTACAAACCGTCGTCATCATAATTTGGAAGTGGATTGAAATGTTGAAATTCTGGATCCCGCCATATACTGCTTCTATTTGGTGGTTGCCGAAGTCTCACGTGTCCACTTGTCAAAACTATCAAACTGCCAAGAAAAAATTAAATTAAAGCTGTAGTGTTCTGACTTTTGGACTTAATTTTGAAAGGGGAAGACGAAAGCTGCTTTGCATTTTTCTTTGTAGCAGTCATCTTCAATTTTTAATTTTTTAGAACGTAGAAGGTAGCAAGAATTTATTTTGTTCTATGTGACAGCTTTACTATTTGTACTTTCAGTTGTCTGCACTTAAAAGGTTAGACAACTGTAGTTTTTAGGCATAACTATTTGATAATAATAATGTAACCGCAATTTATACCCTTGTGGATTTTAGAATTCGGAAGTATTGCTGTATTTGTAAGTACACTCTACCAACTAACGCATCAAAGTGAGTCCTATTTGCCGCATCATAATCGCAAAAAATAATCGCATCATAATCGCATCATAATCGCATCTGGATCTCTGGGTGTTAGATGAGATCCAGATGCGATTATGATGCGAATATGATGTGATTATGATGCGGCAAATAGGACTCACTTTTTGGCACTTTTGATGCGTTTTTGATGTGGTAATTTGGTAGAGTGAACGCGTCGCTTTTCATGCTCAGTATTATCATAGGTTTAGTCATGTGTTATTTCTTCTTTAATTAAGTACAGATGAATTTACTTGGCAAGTGTTGGTTGGCTGGAGAGTTTCTTCAATGTGTTCAGTTTGTCTCTTCCAGGATGCGCTCATTGTGATGGTAAATCTGGGGATGCAATGTTATGATAATAAAAAGAATGTGTCAAGTCAAATAAAATGACTAATTAATGAACTCCTTTGTTATTTGCTACCCCGAGGTTGCGTAGCAATTATTATTAATTCCAAAAGTACCTTCCACCATTAACTTGTACATAATGCAAGGGTTAAATAATAATAAATTGGTTGACTTCTGTGGCCAAGTAAGTTGAATAAGAACGTGGTCAGGTCGACTGGTCGTTATTGTGCAGCTGCAACAAGTTAGAAGTTCTCTCAGCAGCATCTTCGTCTATATTCTTGGGTAGCACTGGCAATGGCTTATAATTTAAGTAAATATATTTTATCTGTAAACCACTGCCTTTTTGTATGTATAGCAGCTAGTATAGTAGTATAGTAAGCTAACTAAAAGTTTATTTATATGTTTTGATTCTGCGCAGCTGTGTAAACTGCCTGCATAACTATACTAAGCTTATTTTTTACTAATGTTAATTCATTATTAGTTAATTCATTATAAGGTTACATAATAAAAAACTAGTTTTTCCATTCCACTCCTTTATCTCAAGGTTTTTCTATTATCTTTCTGAAGTAGCGCATATCTAATTCATTTGCACTCGCAGATAGTCTTCCTCGTAGACCGCAATTCATGGATTTGTGGCCAAGAGCACCGCAATTCTCGCCCCGGTTTCTCACTTTCATTCCATTGCATTGCATCTGAAATGCTTATTGAAGTCTGCTTAGTCTGCGCAACAATTGCGCTCGGCTTCTTCCTCCTCAACAATGGGAGATCCAACAATTATCCACCTGGTGAGAACTGCTATTAATTAAATAATTTAGTCCTGCCTTTATAATAACATTACTGCTTGCTTTTTATTTATATTAGTACATATTGGGTGGGTGGAGGTGTTCAAGAAGGAATTTATTATATTTTTAATAAATGATTATTGAAATGGAAGGTCCCTTGAGGCTTCCCATTATCGGAAACTTACATTTGCTCAGGGGAGCAAATTCCACAGATGGGGGAATGTCAACGATATTTACGAAACTAAGCGAAAAATATGGCAGAGCTTTTTCCATGTTTTTTGGATCCCACAGGTAATCATAATTTTCATTTTATGACTTCATTTCGAAAAAGTAATGAGCCTGCTATTATAAACCACATCTATTTGAAAATGGTTATTTCTGGTTTTGACTATTTTACAAGTGTTAGTTAGGTACTAGTTTTGAAGGTTTTTCAATTTATAGATAGAAGGTTGAAACCTTTTTGAAAAAAGTCAAATTGTTGGATAAAAAAAAACTTTTGTTCAGTATTCGTTCCATGATTTCCCAGTTCCGCATGTGTCAGTTAAATCCGTAATTGCTCGAAATCTTGGTCAATTCTGTTTATTTTTACTAATTGCCGTCTTTACAACTAAATGGCAGAGTTGTGGTTCTGAGTGATTACAAGTTGATTAAGGATGCTTGGAACAATCCTTTGCTGGGTGGACGACCACGGTTTTACGGGGCAGAGCTGAGATGTGGCGGGGCATTGAGAGGTAATTTAAATTATTGCCCTTGAATTAATTTGAACTAACATTTAATAACTTTATATTGCTGCTACTATTGCTCTGTACAGGCATTCTGCTTAATGACGGTGAGGAATGGCAGGAGCAGCGACGATTTGCCCTCCGCCACTTGCGTGATTTTGGTTTTGGGCGCAGATCCATGGAAACGTTGATTCTGGACGAAGTCTCCGAAGTGTTGGAAAGGCTTGGCAAAGATGCCGGCCAACCCGTGTCAACAATCTCCCTGTTTAATGCCGCAGTTCTCAATTCACTTTGGACCATTGTTGCCGGGGACAGATTTGAGCACGAGGACCCAAAGCTAACTGAGCTCGTAGAAAATATTCAGGGGTAATACAATAACACGACTAGTTAGATTATAAGGAAACTAATAGTAAATTATTTTTAAAATGTGCCGATTGCAGAAGAAGGTAAAAGGATATAATATAGCATTTAAAAAATACAAAACATGATATTGCACTCTTTAAAGAAGGTTAAACTTATTGCTATAGCATTTTGGAAAGCAGATCTATAGGTAGGTTGCGAATGTGGAGAATAATATGGATGGACGTAGGTACTTTTTCAGTTGCAATAAACTTAAGTTAGGACATTAGTGTTGCTTTCCTTAGATTGTTTGTAAATTAGGAATTTGTAAATTACAGTGCGCGAGCCAGGGTTCAAAATCCTTCAATTGTGTTCCCGTGGCTCGTAAAAGCAGCTCCTGAGCTGTCAGGCTTCAATAAATTTGCGTCCATCGTGCCCCTCGCCTACCACTACATGGAAGGCATTGCTCAAGGCATCATCAAAGACTTCGACGGCCAGTCACCGCAGAACTTTGCCCACGTTTTCATCCAGGAAATGCGAAAGACCCAAGATCCAAAATCTAGCTTTCATGGCAAACACGGAGGTTCCTTTTCTCTTCAAAATTAACCGAATTTTACGAGTGGAACTTATGATACGATGCGGCATACTAATGTGTTTGAAATTGATTTTTAGAAAAAACAATGGCCGCCGTGCTAATGGATCTGTTCCAAGCGGGTGCTGAAACGACAAGCACAACTCTGTCCTGGTTCATGCTTTACATGTCAGTCTTTCCACACGTTCAAAATAAGCTTCACCGAGAAATCGACCGGGTTTTAGGAAACAAGCCACCGTCATTGGAAGACCGACAAAAGTAAGCCATTTTAAAGTGATTTAGTATTTTTTAATTTTAGTAAAAACACATTTACGTACTTCCAACGTTCAGCTATATTTTTAGACAAAACGCCCCTAATTGTGGCCACTGCACTGGCTGGCTATTTTCTACCAATAGCTACCAAAATTTAACTTTAGATGCCCTTTAAAGCCCCTTTTGTATCTTATAATGTACAAGTTACTACTTAAAACATTACAGGGGTAAAAATTCACAATTTTATTTTGTTTCTGAAATTCAAAATGACCAAATCCAATTTTCTTCATTTTTGTTTTATTTGAGCCTTCTTTTGCTGAAGCCATTCACATGTAAACAGGTTCTTTAGATTTGATAGTGGCCATTGTTTAATTTAAAATACGGTTGAGGTCCTAACTGTGGTCACCCGCAGTGTTTAGACATTTGAACACTGTTAAAGGTACCAAATTATTTTAAATAGTTTCAGTTTCAACCATTTGTAACGACGTATAAATGTTATTTGTACATATTATGACAAATTACCGATAGTTTTGACAGCAGAGTTTCATGAATATTCTTTTCTTTATTTTTTTTTTACTCAAGCTACATATATTTTAATTCCATAGAAAAAGAGCAGGAATTTGTAATTGTTTTGATCAATATACTAGAAATTATTGTTCCTCGGTACACCTGTTATTTTAGGAGCTATTTTCTGTTTGAATTTCTGTTCACAATTTAGGTCTCTGTTCTGGTTCCCTTTTAAGGGCAAATTTTAAAAAATGCCGTTTTGAAAGGCAGAAACGTTATTGCTGCTCAAACTCGTTTATTTCTAATAAGTTGAACCAAAATCTACACAATACTGTAAAAAAAAAGATTTAGTATCAGCTACACCCTTAATTTGTAGGGCAATCTTTTGCTTTTTGACATGACCACAATTAGAACCCAGGGTGACAGTTAGATAGAATAGCAAATTAAGGATATGTTTAATTGCTTAATTATGCTAATGAGGTGTCTGGTGGTCGTTTTCTACACCGGAGGTCCCCCCTGGAAGGCCTAGGCCTGTATTATGGAGGTCTGGGATGGCTTCACAGTGCCTTTGGCACACGTGGCTGGGTTCTGGGGTTCTTTGACGTGCCTATGGC
>JAQFZC010003581.1:0-18382 GCA_034695205.1 Dicyrtoma fusca | reverse complement strand
TTCCCCAATAATACTGCACTGTGTACAGCTCTTAAGTTTCGAGTCTTTACTGCAACGTGCACTTCGTTCCTAGTAAGTCTATAAGGTACATTAAGTAACGACTGGGTTTGCTAAAAACAAGCAGAGGCATGTATTGCATATAAAAATAAAAATGGAAACATGTACCTACAAAGGTAGACTATACCTATATACATATAACTCTTTTGTGGATTCATTGCCGCATTTTTTAAACTACCTAATTTAAAACTGCCCCTGTCCGCATAAACTGTGACCTGAAGAGACGGCAATCAGTGATGCTGAATTTCTGCAAAACAATTCTAGGGCAATTAAAATCAATAACGAATATGTAATTTCAAATGTAGAGCTTAGTATACAGCGATCGTTCTTGATTGTAGATATAACGTAGAACTACAAAAACTTTGCCTATAGGTTGTTATTCCTTGTCCGCAAACAATTATTTTCCAATGTATGTTGTAGTATTAATTTCACTCACTATTTAACAGTACACGACATTCAAGTACGTAGGTGCATACATTGCAGCAGTATTGGACTGTAAATGGTATATACGTAATATGCCTCCTGTGAGAAAGTCTAGTTGATTTCCTATGTCTACCGTATTTGTGGAATAACTATCATTCCTTCCTTGCTACAATGCGGAAATATTTAAAACTGAACCCCTACACCACCAAACGTAAGCCCAGAAACAATTGGAGTGGTGAAGCTGTTTCCAAGCTAATGTATTTATCAAAAGTTATTAAGGAAAACGAAATTGAATTGTTTCGAGACTATGTAGTGACCACGATTGCATTGCTAGCTGCTGTCTCCAATACGTGTCATGTTCCAAAGTAGGATCTACTACAATTGGGCAAGTATCAAAAGTGACAGGATAGAAACGCTGTCTTACAGTGTGCATTATTTCATTACTTATTTGCATGTTTGAAAACGTGCAGGTGATATCTCCTTGAAAGTAATTCGATTTCCTTAGAAATGGGATGTGAAACCACGAGGCAAAATTCCTGGGAACTGGACCGTAAAAGGTACTTTCAGAGACGACGGCTGACTTATCTCCTTTCATAAATTCATCAGAGCCTACGAAAAAATTCAGGAGTGTGCAGTCCAGCCCAACTGTGAATCCCTAAAATCTTGACACTTACCCGCCGAGAAATCTCTATAGGTAGGCATACATACGCATACAGCTTTCTCTCTCTGCGAACTTACATAGCATTGGTATTGCTTTGACAACACTGCAGTAGCTTTTCAGACTGCTTTTAGCTTATTGTGTCTTCAAGGGTCTTATTACGTATGAACGTTTTGGCATTAAATTCAGATAAGCTGCTCGTAAATAAAATAAAGGTACGCTATTCCATACAGGCGCTGTAATAATACGCTTATAGTGCATCTATTCTGCTCCGAATGTTTGAGTATCTCCTGCGGTAAACCTACTAATAAATCAACGGCGTTAATTTCTGGTATACTGTGAAAAATTGCGCGATGCAGTAGTATATATTTCTTGGTCAGTTTTACAGGCAGCCAATTCAAAGCTTACTTAAATACATTTATTAAGTACATATCTGGGATTGTATGAGGCCCAATCTGTTGTACGAAACATTGTTGCTCTTTATTCATGAAAAACGCTCATCGCACACACATACGTTGGTGTCCAAAATTCGCCAAGAAAATTATTCTGAAATGTTTCAACAGCTTTTTGTAAAATAAGCGTAAAGTACACTTTCAGTAGGTATAGCGATTAATCCTTCCCCACAACATGCTTGTGTATTATTTTGAAATGCACAGGCATATATATACCTATGCACGTACATTTGGCAAAATAATGGCCTGTTGTGCTGTGGTGGGATAATTTATGTGTATGACCCAGTAAAGAACACCCAGCGGGGCTTGAGCGCAAACCAGTGTGGAACTGCTATGTCAATACTGATTTCCCTCCTACAACCTTCCACAACTCTATCGTCCCAGTATTTATGTGTGTACTAAAATTATATTATTATGCCATTGAAAATGCACATTTGGAGCATTTGCAGCGTAGTAGGTAGTGAGACTTTTGTGCTGAGTCTCTCAGTTTCACAGTTCTCCTGTCGAGAGTCTCACAGCATTTGAATTTGAATGCAACGGAGAAGAACATCGAGATGCTTTTACCTTATAGTTTTGAGAAGAGAAGGAGTTGTCTTGAAGAGAAAAGCGTTGCTAAAGTGAAAGGCAGGTAAACAATAAATTTCACAGACATTTATTCTTCCACACTCTGAAGAGGATTTTATCCTGTGGGAGTAGAATAGCACTTCAGCCGACATGGAGAGTAGCGGAGTACAAACCTAACCTATGTTCATAGGCATTATTGTTATTGAGGGGAAGATGCAAGTATGTGCTTATATGATTTTTCTAGTATTTGTTTGTCTCTTCTGCCTCTATTTCTTGGAAAAATACTGAAAATAGAACACGATTTTGCTTGGAATCCCAAACAACAAAAAACTGCGTATAGTACCTAGCTACTAATGATATTTCTTCCGCTTGCAAACCATGCATTGTATCTGCAAAAAACATACACAATTTAAATTTCGCTCCTGAAGTATAACTCCAGTCGTAAGTACTCTGGTTCAAAAATAATTATATTAAAGTCACAGTTACTCAGTAAACGTTAAAAGCAATGTCCCAGTGCTGAACTGTAGGGTTGCAATAGGATATATACCTATATATTTTTGAAATCTATTTTTTGTTTCCACAAATGTAGATTCGTTTCAAAAATTAGTCCATTGAACTAAAAGGTCGGCCAAAAAAGGAGGGATATGATTTCCAGCTCCAAAAAGCCTGGTTGACTTTACATGATTGCCATTAGTGGAACATTTTTCCATGTATGAGTGAAAAGTCGTATTAGGTGAACTAGAATATAATTTAGCAGATCATAAAGTAGCTGACATTTTAACTCAACTTCAGGTTGACTCACGATCAACTTCCTCACAAAGCTCTAGCCACGTACATATGGGCCTTTAGAGCGGGAGAGACAGCGTAATTGACATCATTAGTTTGGAATTGAAGATGATAGGTTCAAGCTTACAACTTCCCCGCTGTACGGACCAACTGACGTTTTTTGCAAAAGTTCCTGACATTCATCTAAATAATGACTTGAGGCTGGGAACTCGTATTGGGCTACAGATACTCGTGTGTGTGTCTGTGTGTGTGTGTTACAGGTATACGTACCTGTAAGTGCTCCACCATGTGTGGGCTGTCTCCCTCTCCCTGTATATAGATTGGGATTCTATTGTAGGATTCAAATGTTGGGACAATTTTCAAATCACAAAGTTGCCACTGATATAGCCATGTAGAGGAAATTTCGGGCTTAGAACTCACATGCACACTTCTTGTTTCCGTCTAGTCGTAGTTTAATATTTTTATAGAATATATACCCTTCGACTTCTCATAAATTTCAGACGCCTCTCCTATGCCTTGGCTGGCTGGCAGAAGCCTTATAAATACGACCTAGAACGTAATTTTAAAAATGGGCTGTTGGTTATTAAATTATGATCAGCTGTAAAATATTGGGTAGGATATGCATACATGGGATACATACGCTTCCGAGCCTCTCGCATTCAGAAGTAAATCATAGCCTCAGTGGATACGGCAGGGGAGCGAGAAGATCTGGTGCTCACTGGAGCCTGTGGCCCAATAAGGGAGGATAAGGTTGGTAGGTTTCTAGGTGCATACTTGGGGCTGTGTGTGTCTCTCTGTGTGTGTAACTGTGAGCTTTAGAAAGTTTCTGCATAGGGGACACCGGGACTCCGGGATGTGACTCAAGTGTGAATTTCTCGTTTTTTTTATCTTGAATATTTCGTAAACCTGGGAAGAAAGAGAGGAGACAGAGGTGGAATACTTGGATGGAATGCGATAGAACAGCATTAAGTATGTACGCGGTTACGGTACAGTTCTCTTCTGTTCTCTCCTGTGAAGAAATGAGGAACAGAAGGAATCTCGGATGTTGGACCATCGTGTGTCTGCTCCCTGTGTGTGTGTTTGAGACGTATTTCAGGTTCACATTGGGAAAGTTTTTGAGCTTTGTGTCATCAATGCGCATTTTTAAGGCACACGTGCTCCCATTTTCAAGTGATTTATTTGACTCACGAACTGCATTCAAACTTTATTACTTTTACCCAACCTATGATCAGATACATCGCATGGAAAAGTCTTCGTCTACCTGCTCCGTGGAGATGGAGTGAAAGCAACAGAGGAAGGGAGTTTTAACTGCTACATTAAGTCCTGGGACAGAGTAGCTTGGGCCGGCGGAGTGTTTTTCATGGGGTAGACAGTGGAATTGGTTATCACTTAATTCCGTTATTTTAATTAGAACACTGACTATCCGTACTACCGACTGGAATTGGACGTGTTATACATGGGTACAAGCGAATCGTACGCTACAACATCATTTTAAGAAAGTGTTCATTGCCTGACTTTCTCTTATTCCGAGATGGGCCCACCTACTCGTCTTTCTAATTAAATATCGAGTTGATTGTATTAACCGAATTAGTGTCACCTTTTCAAGTGTGAGAGCCAAACCGCAATAAGCTTGCCAAAGTTTCAAACAATTCCTATCAGAGCGATAGTGGTAGGAATCCCTAAAAGCTACTCAAAAATAGAGTAGTCGTTTAAATGTGCTTAATTGCTGAAGGGATTGTATGTAAAAAAAAAATAACTTTTTCTTTTATTTTCCAGACAGGCTAAATCACTCATGACGGGATTACCTGATGATGGATTGGATCATTGGTGGACTTTCTCATCTGTACAGAAGAAATTCCAAAGAAAGTTTGTCCTCAAGTCAATGTTATTGTCATTGTGCGTGCCCATTAGTCGACAATCAGTTTCCCGCCACCACCAAACAACTCACTGTAATATCTCAAGCAACAGAAAAAACAAAAGAAACAACAACACCATCCGTGTCTCCACTGGAAGGAAAGCCCACACTTGCAGCCCTCGCCCTTGCACCAAATCAAGTTTGGGAAGTATCCGTAGTCGGAAAAGTTGTTGCCATAAGGACAAAAGCATTGTCATTAGAAAAAGTATCTATTCAACGAAGGAACTTGTTTGTCGTCGTTCTCCTTGTACTTGGAGCTGTGAAAGACGACCAAGATAGTGTGGACGACAATTCATTATTGGATTTGTGTCAGCCCAGCTACGTCTGTTGTACAGAGATCTGTAGTGTTAAACTTTTTTCTTCCGCTGAATTTTTCAACTAACGATGCACCATACGAGCTCTTCGAGAGCATTTCTCAGTGTTTCGTGCTCTTTCATTCTCCTCCTCTTCTGTTCAAGGAAGCATCTTTTCGTGTCCTGTGTTGACGATATCTCCGAAGCAGATAAACCAAGTAAGTCTTTTCATATCTACTCTTTCTCATTTCAACTTTTTCCCAATCTGCGTCCGTCGCCTTCTCCTCCTCCTCCTCCTCCTCGTACGCTGCTTCTTCCCTCTGAATTCTTTTTCCATTTGTTTTATGAGTTTTCGTCACATCAAAGCCATACTTTGTGTTAAATGTAGCATTAGACCCGTACACGATACAAATTATGCATATCAGGGAAGAGATCATAGAACGATACAACCTTCAATGGTTATGCTCACAAACTCACACAAGTCTGGGCACAGTCTCAGCTGTAGAGGCTCTGGCTTTGTTTTTCTAGACAGAATGCTTCGGATGAGTGCAGAGCACGTTGGGCCGTATCATGAGTGAGAACAATGATATCTTTAATTCCCGGCCTTTATTTTTCTCCGTCGTATGATTGTCCTCTCGAGATCCTAAGGTTGACTTTATAGATCTCATTAACAACGAATTAACTTCCGTCCTCTCTTATGGTCTTCACTCTTTATGCTTCAAACAGTTAGTTTTATGCCCAGTGCCTCAGCTCTTCCTACCGTTACCCCTTTTATCTCCGACCAAAATGTCCGTCTAATCATTTAGGACGTGAGCATGAGAAGTAAATTCTCACTTGTCAGCATTCACACTGCACAGCATAGTGGCGTGTAGTGGGAGATGATGGTGTGAGCCGTGAAGGATGCTTCCATTGGTAGTTTACATTCCATTTGCATAATAACCACATTAGAAGGGAGTACATCAATTTTTGCAAAATTTCCTTGATACGTATTCGACACTTTGACACAGACCAGCCATATCGTTCGAGTTTATGTCCATATGTGCATGGATCGGTATATAGGATATAGTTAGGGTGCTATAGCTATATATTGGTGCAGACATTATCACGTCGTAATACACTCATTATATCTTTACGACGACGACGTGTACAATCTTAAATTGCAGGCGTAATTACTTAACCATAACCGGCTAAAAGATCATAACATTACACGTCGGCAGTTTTTATCCTTTAACATTATTACAGGGCTCCGGCTTTCGACAGCCAAGAAACTTGGATGAGCATACGTATCTGACTGAGCCTATTGGTCCACTCTTCTCGAGCAGCGGCCTGCACATTGTACATTTTCCACCGAACAAAGTACCACATCATAAATTTCAACTCATATTAATTGCATGCATGTTTTAGTAACTAAACGCTTAGGGATAAAAAATTCATTGTGAGGCAACAGCAACAACAATAACAAAATTGACAGTACTACTGTAATTTTATGGATTTAGCTAAAATGCAAATACTCAAAATGTGATGACAAAATGCTTAAATTTTTCCGTTTTAATGCTTCAGTGTGCCTGCTGTATATTCATACCATATCTGAATACATTATGAATAATTATATATCTCTGTGTCTCTGTGCTTACTAATTCTAAGTTAAGTTTTATTGTTGACTCATGCAATCAGCAACACCTGACGAGAGTGAAGTGGTGCAAAAATAATAATAAAACAAATCGTCACTTTGAAGGGGTGACTTGGCTAGGGGTTAGTAGAGCAGTAATATCAGTAAGGGATGCATCAGAATTAATTAATGTAATTGCTGCTGCCGCTTACGTAGATATTTAAATTCATGTCGTCGTCCTATTATCACGACGTCCAGAATTTTAATGCATTATGGTTGGTGTCATTGGGGCTTAGTCGTAGGGAACTTTGAAGTAGGTTGTGAGGTTGGGAGTGCGAGTGAGTAAGGTAGGAGAAGAAAGTTTGCATTCGTATGATTCAGATTACGAAAAATAGATTAGTGTATGCATATGTATGTCCCCCTAAAAACTTTTAAAAAATTCCCATTCTATTCTAGTTGTGCAGATATGCTAAGCAAATAGTTTGTAAATTAAGTCAAGAAATCGTGACTTCATGCGGGGTAGTCGACGTCGACACTACACTAGTGCAGTACCGTATACTATGTAGCAAGCTCGACAGCCGTATTTAATAGAAATGTTATCAGAGCACACAGTAATCGTTTCGTTTCGAGAATTTTTTTTTTCGGAGCTAATTGGGAAATGTGAGTAAAACCCATGGGTTCTCATGTTAAATTGGACCATGTACTTCCAGATTACTTTGCATCGTATAAATCACATTTCTAGTTTTTTTTCTTTTTTTACTTTCAAGAAAAAGGAAATGTGTCAATTTTCATGAAACTTAGAGGGATTCCCTAGTTAATTCTTATGCTACTTTCTGTCTGTCTTCCTGCCTGTCTCTCTCTCCTTCTATCTCAGTCCCTCTGCTCCCATGGATTTTTGTCCAAACCAAGACCAGACCAGACAACTACGGAGAGGACCAGTCTAAAGTAACACACAAACGTGGAGAGAATGTTGTAGGCTCTACTGGGTGAATGTGGGAAGTAATGAATGCCTACTTACAGGTTAGCTACGAATAGTTTGTCAAAGTATGAATACTGGTACATGGATAGACGAGAGGTAAAAGAAGTTGCAGACACTTCAAGTTAGGCTTTTTGACATGTATAATTCATGAGGAATTATTACAGTAATTTAGTTGGCCGCCATTTGAAATTTCTGAAGCTTAGCAAATGGAGGCAGGAGGGTAGTTCTCGTTGATGCAATATTTTCTACAGGGATTAGAGATATGCATAATAAGTTTCCGTCACCGGTGAGACCAGGGGTCCTTTCTATTCCCCTGTAAACGTCTTGAACGTCTTTAATTGCCTCCAGACAGACGTGTATAAATTATTATTTACCTGCAGGTACTGGGACCCACTACGTGTGTGCGTATATTCAGCAGTCAGGAAATTATTTCTGTAAGATTTCAGACGTATCTGTAGAAAATGTCGTCGCTGAAGGTGCAAAATGCGCTACATGGATTTTTCACAACATGATCTATGGGTTATTTACATGCGGCATATGCAACCGAAAAGTGACCTAGTTTTGCTTTCCAACACCGTCAATTTTGCCTGTGAATATTTTGTTGCGTAATTTTTCAAAAATATTTCAATCTCTTAGTGGCGTTCCTATTTCTTCCTTTTGAAGTCCAGTTCAGGTTCATACAACGTGTAATAACATGCTTTGCGTTATTTAGTTAAAAAGGCTGTTCTGTGGGTATCATTATTTTTCTTCAGTCTTGAAGTACAAATTATTTTGACAAGTGTAAATAATACGGCGGCTTCGTTGTTAATTGCTTAACCACCATTGCATTTCCTCTTTGAATGGAGGTGCTGACAGCTGAGAACATCTTGAAAAGAATGTGCGTTGTGGACTTTGGGGAGCAAGATGCATTCCTCCCTTCTTTGCTACGCAGTAAAGTTTAGTAGGGAAATGCATGCATATTAGTACTGAAACAGACTTTTTGCTGTTTCCAATCGAACTCATGCGTGAAGTTTGGTTGAAAAATTTCATAAAAATTAGTTTTGGGTCCTCCTATTAAGTCGTAGCCCAGTATTAGCAATTAACGATGGTAATTTGTGATTCCCGAGCCTGTACCACACTGTAACGACTCCCTGACTCGCCTTCACTGCGTACAATGCACACGTAGCACTGGTACTCCGAATTGGTTGCACTGAAAGCCCGAAGTACAGACGAAAAGACTTTTATCTGACATGTTTCCTCGTTAAACGTTAAGTAAACATAGTGGCAAGGAAAAATGCACACATACACTGTCACCGTAATTTTATTGTTAATTCATTCATTTGCTCAAACCTTATGCAATTCATTACTATAGTACACTTAGGTATACTATAGTATTGATAATCAATAGGTACCTACATTTATATCCTCGAGTGAGTTTAAAGTCTAGTATGCAAATTAGAGTGGAACTCTTTCTCAGTTCTCAATCAAGGAATCGAATTCAAATATGAATAAATTAAAAGTTACACGGTTATCCCTGGCAGAAAAAAAAGTTGTGAATACCTACAGGGAGAAGACGTAAAAAGTGAAAATAGTTTCTAGTTTTAGCTCTGAAATGGCTGTTAGCTTCACATGCATGCATGTACTTACATACAGACATACTTCACATTAAAATGCAAATTGAAAAATTTATTCATTCTTAATTTGTTGTATACAAAGAGCGAGCGCTTGTAATGTTGGTAGGCTGGATGTAGATCTGAAATGTAGACAATGCATAATAAGTGCACAAAGTACAAAGGGAGCATAGACCCTTCCATACAGATCATGTCAATGGTAGCTTTAGCTCCATTACAATCCTCCTAAAATAAAAGTAAACGAAAGTTGACAACACACGATATGTACACAGTATACATACATATATTCCTCATCGGACATACCTACATAACCTGCCAAGGAATGATGTAATGAGATGGGGTGAAGTAATTGTGTACTTAAGAAATGTCCTTAGAAGTGCCCTACGTTCTATATGTGTGGTTACAGTTGGACACATTCGTATTTCGTACATATCCGTCCCTTCAAATGTTAGGGTCCCGGAAATAGTGGCTGAATTACAAAACGGAAGAATTGGGCAAAAAGCTTCGTGATCCGCGGCCTATTCATACTATATTAACTTGAAGAAATTTTAAAATAGGGAAATTAGTTATAGATGCTAAAAAATCTAAAACGTTAATGACTACCTTTTATAGCTTTTGGCTGAGTGCCATAATAATGGTGGTCGTAGTTCTCAACAGCGCAGCTCAACGAAACATCAAAAATTCGGAACACAAGGGTTATGACGATGGGAGTCTCGTACATAATAAATGAAAGAGAGCTGAACAGACTGGGACTAAGGGAGTGTCGAAGAAATTATGCAGATGTACGGAGAGAGGAGAAAATAGACGCAGTATAGCAGTTTTTGGAATCTACACAATTCTGTATCTTTGTGAGAGTGTGTGTATGTTTTCTGTTCATGTTTAGGAAGTACCTATGTATGCATATGCGTATGATTGCGAGTAAAAGTCTGTCTGGCTGCCATTTCCATGGAGTAAGTAAAACGGGCGAGATGCATTATGGGAATAACAAGTCTTGGCGTAACTTGTTTAGGTATGGAAGCAAGTTGTTCTTTCATTATTCCATATATATATAACTATATGCTACTCACTTCTCTGTCCTCCAGGACAAAGTTGCTACCTAACCAAGTATTTTATCGTAACGATATGAACTGGCGTTTGACTAAAAGGGTGAAGCACTAAGACTTGTGTACTGCAATATAATAATACGGCCATTCTATATGCAGTCAACTCACCCACTCTGTTTATACATGGAAGCCATAGCGCACTGCTCTTCAATAATAGTACACTGCTCAGAATAAGCAATTGAAGATATGAATGAAATTACGACGTGTCTATTATATTCTACAGGGACATCAAAAAGCAAGAGAGAGAGAGAAATGTATACATTGCATACGTTGTGCTTCCAACAGCGCTCCAGACTTAGGGACAAGCGTGTGGGTAGTTGGAGTGTTGAGAGATGGTTATATTAAAAGTAAAGTAGTTATCCATTGGTGCGATACAATTTTTATCTCATTAAAATGGATGAGCACATTAAATTAGAATGATTTTATGACGAAAAAAAAAGTAAATCATTTACGAATGCCAACTGAACGGAGATATGCATAAATCATCCTTTTCATGCTTATCAACTGTAAATTTGCTAATTAACGGGGAAGAGATCTCAACCCTTCTCTGTACATGTACAAAACATAGGTAGGTAGGTAGGGATGTACCTACAGACCTATACATATTGTACACCTTGTACTCCTGTCGTTATCATTAGTCTCTGACTTGAACCACTAGTTTTTAAGTTTTTAACAATCCTCCGTATGTATTTTTCAGGTGAAGTATGTACATATAGTCATGTACACACCGGAAAATGTTGTATGATGCACATATGCATACCTATACCTATGTATATAAGTATCTATAATTATACGTGACGAATATTCATTTCTTACCACTACTCCTGATCTAGAAAACATTTTGTAATTTAATACATTTTACCAAATCCTGTGCTCGAGTTGTAGCGTCAGAATAATCCAAGCCTGGTCCTGGTCGTCCCTCGTCTAGTCTAGACCGAGTCATGAAAATTAAAACGACAATTTCAAATGAAATAAAAGTTTGTTAATTAACTTCTATGCTTCCCAATACTGAATACTGCATGACTTCTTCCTGTTGTGTCTAATAAATAATTAACTGATACTCTATGTAGATTCTCGTCCTCGCACTACTTGGGAATGTATGCTGGGCCTAGTCATTTTCATTTCTGAGTTGTAAACGAAATTGTAAGTAATTAGACAGTGATATGATGATACTAGATGATATTATGTGCCCGGGATACAGCGCACAGCCGTTCGAGGAATTTCAATTCCAATGACTGAAAGTAAAGTACATGGTAAAATAAACATAGGATATCGTTTTAGGTTTTAATTTCGTATTGCTCTACCCTCATAAGTAATTATTATTATAGGATGAGATCACAAATCGTTTTGTCGGACGAAGATGGATGAATCCTCGCGTGAGGGATGGAAAAATCAATTGAAACTCATTTCGTTGTTCAAGGGGAAAGATGTAATTAATTTGAATTCGTATAATGATAAGGGAAACAAGGGAATATCAGTTGTAGGTACCTGAATGTACTTTTACACTAATTGTTGCGCCTTGCGTACTAATATTCTAATATAAAATGTGAAAGGATCCAGGAATAGGAATAGGAACATCGTAATTATTTTGATATTATTTACCTCAAAAACTATAATAATGAATTTGTTGGTGACTTGTATCATAATGTCTTGTACTAGTGTGCACGTAGTAATTGGCATTGGAATGTGACAGTAATCGCTCTATTCATATCAGTAAGTTCCGAGTCTCTTGATGCGCACTTGACAGTAATAACAATTGACCGTTGAGTGTGTGCGTCTGGTGGATGTTATGCATGCGTACCTCACCTCATGACTATTTATATAATTTTACAGGAGAATAATAGCTGGAATTGTAATGAGTGCTCGCGTGTAACATGACTAAATAGGAAAAGTATAAGTTATGAGCATATAATTAGGAATGAAGGAAAGAACAAGCATTGTGACTGCGCACTGAGGCAGGAATACATAATACACTTACGTAGTTCTTATAGGCAAACATGTTACATAGTAAACGGCGAAAGATTGATTGATATGAATGTGCCATCCAGCATAGCACAGTCCTAGAGTCAGCAGACGGTAGATAATGCAGTCGTCAATGCTGGGTGTAGGCGTATAGAGCAAAACCTACTTTAGGATGGGTAATCATGAATCTTGGTCCTTCACTTCCCGTCCCCAGTCTTTATTTATTTAAATATACCATAATAATATGGATGTCGTCTCAAATTGAATAGCTACTTGAGACGTTCACTACAGGTATGAGGAACTCCAGAACTGCTGCTTTTTATACATACCTATATATAGTACCTACCTACCTATGTATTCCTTTGTTGGCTGTGAGGGAGTATCGATGGGGCATTTTTGATGAATTATTGATTTGAAGTAGTAGCAATTCCGATGTACAGGTACTTATGTTAAGCTAGACTATTAACTATTAATTCATGAATAATTTGCACATTCTGACATTTCTATTTTTGTTTATGGGCTTGCTAATAATGTCTTTGTAATAATGGGTCATTCGTCGCTCCAACTATCAATAATGTATCTTCTCGTCCTGCTTTGGACATACATATCACAGTAAACTCGGTACTCTTTCGTTTAATGCTCCATTTAAATTTCCATTCCCAATAAGTACAGCGGCTTTACGATAAACCGTAAATCTTCTACAAGTACCCAGGTAGTTTCTAGTATTTAGTTCTGCATGGCCTCTAATAGTTCCCGGGGGTTTCTTCAAAACTGTAGACTTCCCTTCCATAAAAAATAAAAAGTATTACCCAATACCCAGGTCGCCAATTGTACCCCAGTTTGGTAGTGTCAGTTTTAAGCTAAGTCGGAAGGTGTTATTGGAATATTTGCGGTACGTACATACCTATACACCCGGCCGTAGTGCAGAGTACAACATATTTTACTTAATGGCTGGTTTACTTAATGGGTTACACCTATACATTTAATAAATCTATAGTCGTTGTATTCACCAGCTTACCTGTGAACGTAATTACCATTCCTTGTACGTATATACTCTTCTGATGTCTATGCAGGTATGCTTTATTTACTGTGTTGTTATAAATAAGGGAATTTAGTGGCCACGTAAACTAGTTTTATGCAAAGTTTTTCTTAATTTATAACACCGGTCACATCGCTATGTAATAATTTTAAACTTTCATACATTTTCCATTGTCTGTGTGTCCCCGTGTGATATTCGCCAGTATTAAATCCTATTACGTCAACTGAGAGTTCACCGTAAGTCATTCCCTATTCACTTGAGAGTATTTATGGGGAGAAGTGTGTACTTTGCATAGAAATGCTTTCTTTGTGCTGGCATAATGGTGTAAAGGAATAGAAATAGTGTAATTAAACACTCATAATAATATAAACTGTATCCATGGTATATTTGCACACTTTGAGTTGATCCTTCGTTTCCGCGTTAAAAGTGTCAGGTCATTCGTTATTGCTCCACACATCGTTGTACACACTACGGCAATATTTTGCAGCGCTTTTCCTTCACTTCATTACAACTGACACAGATCAGCTCTGTTCGTATGCTGGTTTTCATTGAACAAGACTAAGTAGACCTACATATCTCCCTCAATAATTTTTGTAATTAGACTACAAAACATTTGTTTTTGCTCCGTGTGAATCTGATTGAACGTTTAATCTAACTGATTGAAAACTTGATGTAGGTACACTTGTTTTTCAGTTAGAAGAGTATGCGAATAAATGTTGAAATACTCCTATACCCATAGAATTGGTTGCAAACTGATGGCTGTGAGGTAGACTAGAGAGCAGAATGCCTATTCAAATGAATTCGACTTCCCATGGCTATCTGTATTCATTCTCATCCACCTTTCACCTTAATGCATTACATTTGGCCATGATTAATGAATCCAGTGAAATTAATTTCAAGACAGCGTGTCTTTAAACAAAATATCTATCGATTATTTCATTTCATTTCTATTAAGTTTCAGGAGTTGCTGTGGTCTCTGTAGGCTGTGAAAAAGATCAGTTGTCTTGATAAGAGTAATATTTACATGAGTGTATGGAAACAAGTCGGTCTCAATCTCATTTACAGTATGTATGCCTACGTAGGCAATAGTAGGCATGTAGGTATATGTGTGCGTAGGGAGTCTAGAGACCTTCCTCGTCTAGTACATTAGAAGGAAAAGCAAATAGTAAGAAGCGACTCGTCCTTTTCATACAATCAATTACACGAATGTTTAAGGAAAATAACGAATTGCTGCTGTAGCTACGAGCGTATTGCTTCTAGGTCCCACAACATTTATTTACATTAGTGTTCATAGTGGGTCTAATGGTGTAGTGTCTACCACTATGGTTGATGCTCATGCTTTATGGTGTTTGCTTACAAAATGAAAACTAAATACGATGTGAATTCCCCAAGACCACACATTTGGAATCAGCTTCGAATTCAGCTCGTTCATTGCCTTCCAGTTGCCTTGGACCGCTTCTCTTGTTGTGTCAGTAGTCACTATATAATATGTAGATGTACTTATAGATTATGGATGCGATGCTTTGTGGCAGGATTTGGGTTGGGAGAGTGTGTGTGCCACCGACTTGTTTTTGTTTCAGTATGTATGGGACGGTGGTCCATGTGTATCCCCTGTCTGAAGTATAAAGTTTGGTTCTATGTATTGTGTGGGAGCTCCGGTGGCTGCTGAAGCTGGGCATGGCATCCTCTGTATGGTTTGGCTTACGGCTGTACAGTTTTCTGTTATCTCGTATACCGGGAATTTATAATATTGAGTAGAATAAAGAGAAATTTATTTACCTAATTAGATAATGTTTCACCAGCAATAATCTATTATAAAAGACTTTCATAGAAGAGCTTTCGTAGGTGGGTAGGCACCTAGGTACTTCTGTGTACGGTCGTATGTACATAGTAAACAGTGTAAAATATGAATGCAGGGTACACTCGGCGAATCGTCAGAAGTTTGTTAAAGAGCATCCGCAATAATGTACCAACATGTATACACAAATAATGTATTATGTATAGCTGTCATCTCGGGGAAGATAGGTTATCTGTGTGTGTGTTTGTGTATTGTATTACATAATACATTAAAACTTGAACTAAGTTGATAGAAACCCACCATTCAGACATTATTAGTCAGAGCAGAATGTGATGGGAATATAATGAAAGGCCGGTGGAGGGAGATGATGATGGGAGGGAGATCTCAGCCTTATCAGTTCGAATCTCATTATTTAATTCTGAGTTGGATTATCTTTACCGCATTCATGAATAAAGACCAAGACCAGTCCCTGTGTGTAGACTCACATACACCAGTCCCTTCATTCATGTACGCATATACATATAGGAGCGCTATCGTAATCATTTCATAATCATGAGATGGGATGAGCTTGAATCAAAAGAAACTGTTCGTTTAATTTCAGTGTTTGTACATCAGCAGTAGTGGGTATAGCATTTGCAATGGGTCCGTGTATCTGAGCACGTATACAAGAGATCATTTACTTACTCCGTTTCTCCGTGAACCTGCTGGAATAGAAGCATTGAAATATTCATTTTATACTGGTGTGTAATTTTTAAGCCGGAGGCCACAAAGATTCGATGTTCAAGCTTTTGCTGATAGTGTGATATTTGATGGGAAGAAAAACATCTGTTTTAGTAGAACTGCTTTGTATTTATCCTTTGAAGATGGTTTCCCGTCCAACTAGTAATTTTCAGCTGTAACCAAAGGCAAAATTTCAATAAATACTAAGAAACTTTTAACGAATTTCTTTCGATGAGCTCTTTCCCATCATTCCGCCCATAGATCCTCCACGATTCAATATTGAATCTACTTAATACCATCCGGTATAAAGGCTCCTACGAGAGTCTCCAAAGATTTTAGCATAATACATCCATAGCTGGGATATGTATCTACATTTGAGTTGTGGTTTAAGGAAGAAAAGCGACATTTATTGCTACAGCAACTTACTGTTGTGCATTTAGAAGACGTTCTCAAGCAGAACCTTATCCAGCAAACATCAAAGTCTATCGTCTGGGCTTTGGGATTTGCTACAAAGTTTCTGTGGACTCCTCTGCCGTCGTGGCAGGTACGAGATCGAGTCGAAGGTATGAGGAAGCATACGGATAGAGAGATTGTTTCCCTTTGTCATTCTGTCCTTTGGAATATCTCTTTGAAGGTCTGGTCTACCTCATTCCTGGTCCATTAGCTCAAGCTAAACCCTCTGCTCCGTTCGTGCATCTTATCCTCTGTGCTGTGGCAAGTTGTGAGGCAGTGGAACTTCCTTGGGATTCCGATTACGGGCTCCTATGTGTGCATTTTAAGTCAAAATCTCAACTTTTCCCGTATGTAAGGTACAGGGCTCGAGTGCGGGACGGAAACTTGATAAATTTCTAGATAGAAGGTATATTTTGAATTTTAAACAATTCTGATGTGGCTTGCGTCAAATGGAAGCGGAAGAAGTAATTTTAAGTCTTGCTGCCGTGAGCTGTAAGCCACTGTTATCACTGACCTCACACTGACTTTCCTACGTCGACTCCTACAACTGCTGAAAGGGAAAGAGCAATATTCCAATGGATTACAACTTTCACGACGTGGGCACCAGCTGCTGTGGAGCTCCTGGTGGTATCTATTTCCACTCTCAACGATATAACATTAAAATTTGAACGGTTCCTTTAATCTTCGCAACCCAAATTGTATCTGCATTTCAGGAATTCATAAAGCCACTGTTACCGAAGTCACGGTGCAAGTAATGCATTTTAAATAAAATGTGGGCACTATACCTTCTAAACATAGTATTAAGGTAGTGCTTTACTTTTTCATATAGTGTATACTCATGGTAAAATGTTGCGAAAGATCAACGGAGGGAAATTTTTTAATTTTGGCATAGTCTGTCTAATCGTGTTGCAACAAAACGAAATAAATGTGAACTAAAGTAGTATTTGAAGGTATGCACCATGAAGGAATACATGTATGTGTACCGTGGTAATTAAGCCATTGCGCTTGAACGGTATTTCGTAAATATTTCATTAACAAGGATGAGAAAATGCGGAGATGGGGAAAAAGGGAAGGAGCTCTTAAACTCATTCATGCACGTAAGACAAATAGTAACGGGAACGAGAAGCCTTAAGTGTTGATAGAGACGGGTAGCACTGCGATGTTTATACAAGTCATGTCAAAACACTATTAGGCCAAAGTGTGTATAAACAAATGTATAGAGTTTTTGCATCCTTGGGATTCCCTTAGTAGCGTTCCTAAGTAGGGAATGGTATGCACATAGTTATGTATGTATACCTACTTATCTAAAAATGCATTCTCTCTTGTTGTAACAACGCTCACGCTGACGAGCTATGCTTTGTAAGTATGTACCTATCTTCTTAAACTTATGAAGCTTAGCTCAGTCAGACCCGTCCGCGCTGACATGGAGCAATTGAATTATGAAATACTTTGGAAAGAAAACTCTAGAAAATATTAGCAAAATACTTGTGTCATCTCCCCAGATGATTAAAAGCGGCTCAGAATGAATGTTAGCAATAAATTATGATGAAAAAAGGGAAAACTTGAGTATAGCTAGGGCCACATACATTCATACATGGATTTATGAGTTTGCATGTTTACACAAAATATAGTACACACAAAAAAATATTGCGAATCCTCCGTGGAACTCCGCATAAGGAAATAATGGATCCTGCATATTTATTACTTTGTCCCATCTTACAACAACGTGAGTGAGAGTGATGGCAGCACGATATTAAACGCTCAATAAAATATTTGTTTCTAATATTGAATTGAATCTTGCCAGCATGAACAAAACGCGTGATGACGGCAGGATTTGGAAATTACAAGGAGAACCATTTTTTGGCAGTCAACATTCCTTTCATTCAAGTTTTAAATATAATCATTTCCAACGAATGCAATTACCCGCTACTGATATGTCTATCATACCTAGCTACTACATA
>JAQFZC010003580.1:0-18386 GCA_034695205.1 Dicyrtoma fusca | reverse complement strand
ACGGCGCTCACAAATTGTTCGGTCGTAATGACAATTCGTCGGTCCTCAACGGAAGATGCGGTTCTATTAGAAGAAAGTTCATCGTCGTCAAAGTTTGAGTGGTCACCCCTCCTTTTTTGTGGACGATGATGGGCGGCTTCCGTTTCTGACATTGTAGCTTCGTAATTCTGATAATTATTTTAAGAAATGATTAATTTAAGCAATTTAATTAGAGTTACAAGTTCCACAATCTTCAATCTGACGATGGACGAAAGTACAGTGTGATTAACAACGACGAGCGACTGCGACGAAGAAAGAAAATAACTTCCCGCAATGTTTTTTGTGTGTGAAGGCGCTAACGAAGTTTCCCTTCGAAGCAACAGAAACAGAACATCGAAAGTATCGAAATGAAAAAGCAAAAGGAAATAATAAATTAAATAATTAATTGTGTCAGTCATTAAATACACAGATGAGAGTCTAGTTAGGACAAATGCGCAGTAGACAAACTAATTCGCAAGTCCATTAAGAATTAAAGTCGTAACTCACTAGTCAGTAAGTACCTTTTATTAGAGATCTGTCATCTCTCTCTCTAAAGTAGTCTAATTTATTTATTAATTTTAACTTCAGTAATCTTATTCATTATTTTGTATTCAGCTTCAGCTCTTTGTTGACAGCAGTGTTGAGTGTTGACTGTGCAGCTTGACCAGTGAACAAGCAGGTTACAGTCTGCTTAAGTTATTTTTTTTTGTAAACAGCTAGTATACTAACTGTAAGTTTGAATATCAACTTTGTATCTTTGACCTTTTCTAAATAATTTTAGACTTCGGGAAGACGAGAGAATAACGTAGTAGCCCAGCTGGCTTAAATCCATAAAATGACAAGTGGACAGTTGGAAATCTTTGGACTGGTAGAAAATTGGAATGATATCAAGTCTTACTTATTCTCAACTTCGTCAACTGACCCAGCTTCAAAAGAAACTGTCAAATCGGATCAGCAAGATGGTAAAAAATTTACAACTTTTGACTTAACAAGAAATATGCTGGAGAGTTTTTCAAATTTTGAAACGTATGTATTATTCGTAGTGATCACTGATGATCACCAAGCTTAAGCTATTTAGAGATTAGCTTGAAGTTGCAACAATTAGAAATCTGTAATACGTTTCTATGAGTAAACGAGCTTCAAACAGTGTAGAACCCTTTGCAAACTAATTGGTTATTTATGGTAATTCAGTTTTTGGTGTCATGTTGTCACACTTTGAGAAGGTAAAATAAATTGTATTTTGGTTTTTGGTTTATCATTACATATTTAGATCCGTGGAACAATGTTGATTGGGGCTGGGGAGATGAAGAGAAAGATAGCACATCGCCCGCATCGATGAAACAAAGTGTGAGCGATGAATTAAAGAAAAAAGTCGACTCGTGGCCACAAAATTGCATCATAGCCCATTCCCCTATGGGGAATGTATTCGTAGTTGCTCAGGGCACTAAAGCTATTTTCTTTACCAGTGAATGGGATCTAAAGCATTCTCGAATGAAGTTTTTAAAATCTTTTCAAGGGGAACTTTGTCAGGAAGAAGGGTAAGGCTCTTTAAAGGTTTATAAAACAATCACAAAAATCAACCCGAATCACTTAATAGTTGTAGTTGCAAATTTTAAATTATCACATCTAGTAAGGCATGTTGAAAAATGTATTGCTTTTAAATGTAATGGATTACTTTTAATACAGAGAAATAATTACGAGTGCTGTCTGCATCCCGCTCGTTTCCAAAAAATTAACTTCTCCAGGTGCTCCGGACTGGACATGCATTCTCGTTGGGTTTTCGTCTGGTCAAGTTCGGATGTACACAGAGCAAGGGAATAATTTAGTGAATCAGATGTTTCATAATCAACGTGTGATTTCTTTTAAATGCCGTTCCTATCAACCTGCCAACAGCTCTACGGATCACGACCAATTAGAAGAACTCTTCGTTCTTTATGAAACGGTCATTGTGACGATGGATGGCTTCGGTCTATTTCAGACTTTGAGGGCTTGTCGTAATCATTTGGCACGATGTAAGGGCTTTAATATTTAAATTCAAATGCAAATAATGTTTCAAGAGTAAAAAAAATTATTAAAACCTTTACTTCGATAACTTACTAAAATAATGCTCAGACTGAGTATTGGAGGTTTTACAAGTCAAAAATCTATTAGCTCTGAACCTTTAAAACGGTTCGAAATTATGCTTACTTACCTTAGAAATAATTTTCTCAAGACAAAAATCAATATTTCAGTTTACAAAACGCTTCGCATCAATTGATGAGCTTGCTATTTCTTTCAAAAATGCACGTATTTCCAATTGAATTACCTAACCTATATTAATTGAGTTTACAATTTATTTATTATTGCAGTGCAGGCAAACGCTACGGAGACCATGATAGATCCCCCACCCCTTTCCTACAAGAAATGGCAGTACGAGAATGAAAAGCCCGCGAATGACTGCGATAGTTTCGGTTTAAAGACCCCTTCCACTTTCGACCATCTTGTGACAGCTTCTCTCCTGGGAGGAGTGCATGCCAAACCCAAGCCAGTTCCGTTGACCTCCTATATCTTTGTTAGTACTGGCAAAACTCCGTACGTCATGTTCAACTACGCTCAAGAAGGTCAAGCTGTTCCCGTCTTAACCGAAATCGCTTATGCTATGGCATCCAAACTTAAAAGTAGTCTTCTCAGTGCTGCTTCTGGTTGGCTTGGTTTCGGCGGATTATCTCCAGCTGCAAAGGCCGCTCCTCCAAAAGAAAAACCGAAACCGGTGATTGAACCTGCCACTTCCATGTCGAGCCGGTTTGGGGTTGTGGACAATAGAAGGGTGGGTCTGAGTGTAAGTGTCTCCCCGTGTAGGAAACTTACTGCCGTCACGGATACGTTGGGAAGGGTACTTCTCTTCGACAATAATTTGGGGCTTGTTGTTCGGATGTGGAAGGGATATCGGGAAGCACAGGTGGGTTGGCTCCAGGTAACTGAAGAGGTCAGCAGTAGCCACGGACGGAAGCACAATCATCATCACAGTTCAAGACACAAGCAAGTTTATGGAAGGGAAGCTCTCTTTTGTGTCATCTATGCTCCCCGAAGGTACTATTATAACCTTGAAAAAATTGGCTTACAGAACTGTGAATTATTGTTGTTTTATTCGTTTTATTTTATTTTACAGGGGTCACCTTGAAGTGTACGCGATGCAGCAAGGTCCCAAAGTAGCAACTTTCAATGTCGTAAAGAATGGTCGCCTAGTCTCCACTACTTATGGCATGATGGGTCTCAATAATATCCCCCTCAAGGGGGGCAATAAACCCGTAGTTCAATGTCTTTTTATTGATCCAGACGCCCAATTATTCGCCCTTAATATTCCATTTCACATGGCCCTTTGTGACAAGACCAGAAATAAGGCCAAAGATATTCACCTCTTAAAGACGATACAAAAGCTACTGAAGGAAAAGCCACATGACAAAATTACTGCTGATGAGATTTTAGAAATTCTGAAACAAGTTCAGATTCAATCCATGATTAACCAAGGATTTAAAATTTTGGCACAGAAGCTGACACACACTGGCGTGTTTCGCGCCGTGTTGGATAAATATTTGGAATTGTTCTGTGACGACGAGGAGAAGGATTTAAGTGTTGTATTTAGACTCCAGTCTCTCCTTGACCTTTATACCTTCCTACTTGACACGGCCCACAAGCCTCCAGAGTACATTGATAAGGTGAAAGGCCAGACTGACGAAACAGAGGACCAAACGATCCTACGGTGTTTACACTCCACTTCGAAAGAAATTAAAGTTTTACAAGAAATGGGAAATAAACACTACAGTTCTACTAGTAAAGGCTCGACAAAAAATGTAAAATCTAAATCTGTGAAATTCCAAGACGAGCAAGATGTGCAACAAAAGGGTTTACCAACCCTTCCTGAATTTTTCTCAGGACTAACTATTGAGTTCGATGTGAATAAATTGAAGGCCTCGCCAACTGCGGGACCGAGCAGCAGCAGTCACTCGGATAAAACTTTAAATACGGTGCACGAAAAGCATGTAAAATTTAATCCGAAATCAGAGTTTTCGTCCAGTCTGGGCCTTCTGCTATTCTCGGGTGTTTTAAATAACCCTTCGGATCTGGATGAGTGGAAGAATCGGATACAGTCCTCAGGCTTAGTTCCTGTCGATATTCTTCTTCTGGCTTTACGGTACTGGAGTGAAACTGCGCTTTTAACCAGCAGTTATGTGATATGCATGAAGCAGCTGTACCATGTCCTCACCGCCCTCTGTCAATTAGGTAATCGATTTGATTTACGTGAACCCTTTTACATGAAACTATAAAGAACGTATTTTTCAACAAAAAAATGTTGCTCTTTGCGGAAAGCATTACCGAAAAAATTGCTTTAATACCAATAGGAACAAAACCGAATGGTTGTTTCAAATATGGGTAGAGGTCGAGGTGTTCATTAATGTAGTGTACGAAGGTAGTTCTTTGAAACGTTTGTTCTCAAGGAGTATAGTGAGTAATTTAAGTTTACTTTCATCAAACTTAGTTTTTGAAACCTACTTTTAGTAATTTTGGAGAGAAAGTGCGTAAAAAACGTTTAAAAATTTACATCTAAAGACGAAAAACTTTGCATAACCGGGTTGTGTAAGAAACTGCCTTTCAAAAATTTTATTTTCGGAAATTAGTGCTTGCTTATTAAAAAGCATGTGTTAGCTCTCTCTCAAATCAAGTGCATACTTTAAAAATTACGTTTGTTTATGTTGTGCTTACATTTTCTTATATTATTTCAGATCCACAGTCAGTCACGATGGAGTTCAGCCTTGTGAGCAAGTGGTGGGAGGAAGTGAGGAAGGAAATCACGATGAGCTGTCGAATTTTTCACATTTACAGCTTTGCAGTCGTCTGTCGAGCGGTTGCAATCGATTTACAGAATTTAGCAGAATTAAAAGCTAGAGAGAGTAGTGGGAAGAAAAAAGCTAAGGACTCTAATAGTGGTATCTCTTCAGCTGAAACTGACGTAGAAGAGTCCACTACCAGTGCTATTAGGGAAGAGACAGACGGGCAAGGTGGTGAAAATTCCTCAGGAGAAAGTGCTGGAAAAATTTCAGAAAAAATGAGTACTAGTTCGGGGGAGTGGGACATGGAGGATTGGGAGAATATTTCTTTGGACTTAATTAAATGGAATCTCCTTCTGAAGCAAATTGAGGACTTATCGCTTCTATCTACTGTTCTGATCCAAAAACCAGTTTTGAAAAGCAGTGACCAACTTTTACCTCTGCTACCGAATGACATTGAGGAATTATCTGTTTTGAATTTGTTGGATAAAGGCAAAGGTAAGCTTGCCCAAATGCCTGCATACTACGAACCTTTATACAAATAAATACAAATACGTAACAAAATAAAGTTATAAAAGTTAAAATGCCGGTATTCCATTTAATTTGATTTATTCGTTTTATTTGTGTTCCTGTTTCGTTTCTGCCACAATAGGTTGCATTGCAGAGCTCGTTGGAAAGTGGCTGTCGACGATTGGTATTGACCCTAGTCTCATTCCTGACCCGGATGACCCTGACAACCCCAACGGACGTGTAGACCGTTCTCCTCCTCCTAGTCCTGAGCCGAAAGGAAAGCCACGAAAAAGGCTTAAAGCCGCCGATGACCTCCAAGGTGCTCAAAATATTGAAAAATCTCCTTCAGTCCAAGAGCAAGAGGCAGAGAAGCAAATCAAAGTAGAAGAATGTGGGTCGGAAGCCTTGGAAATGGATTCCCATAGAACTGTGGAGTATGTCAAAGGTTCGGCTATATTTTAAATTTGTTATCGTAAAGCCATATGTAGGTAACCTCAAAATAAAAGTGGGTTTTATGAAGTTAGTAGCCGAATATTGCCCCAAAAGTAAAAATGAAGGGTTTGGGAGTTTTTCAAAGTTTAAGTTCGATAATTTTAAAATTTTTATTTATTGCAGACCTTTTGAAATGCCTCAAGGAAAATTTTTCCGTGTCACTCTCTACAAGCATAATAATCGCGAATTACTGTTGGGAATATTGCTTGGAGTGGAATAAGGACACGAATGAGATTCACTACTTGACTGCTGCAATTCGGTGTGTCAATGCTATACCGGGGCCGCAGATTAAACAAGGTGACGAAAATTCTGATAGTATTTTCGGATTCTAATGCTATCCTCGTCTATTTACTTTTATTATTCTAATATTACTACCTATTTGGTACTTTACGTACGGTATTGTAAACGGAACATTAGCGAATGGTATTGATTATGAAAATATAACATGTAAGCACAAATACCAAAATAGTACCTCTACGTAAACGGTGTACAAACTTGTACTGCAGGTATGATGTCAATGATGTGGAGTACATTTTTGGATAAGAAGTTTGCCCTGTCCGCCACATCGGGGAGTGGACACTCATCAGCGGCGGCGGCAGCCTCGGCTGCCTTTGCAACTCATAAACTTCACAAGGACAAGCTAACAGAGAAGCCCAGTGGCTTCATTTCACATGAAAACGAAGAAGCTTTCCTGTTGAATCTCGTCAACTTTTTCGATTATTTCATGGAAGTGAATGTACTGTGTGAGGGGCTGAGTAATCAGAACCAGACTAACCAGAGTCAGAAAGGCTATTCAGGTCAGCAACGTCAAGGTCAAGGATCTTCAAGGCATGCCCTTGTGAGCAGTACGAAAGGGAAGAATCACTGGTCGAGTGACGCGGCGTCTGCAAGTCTCACAGATTTAGCCGTCATTCAGGCTCCTGCTAATTATCAAATGCTTTTACTCCACTACCAGTTAGCACTCATTACGCATTTCCTGCACAAGTTTAGAATTAAAAAGCAGAATATGAAGCCCACCCTGCTGTTTGATACAAAGGTGCTTAAAAACATCAATTTATACCAAGATTGAAAATTACAATAATGTTAACGCCGTTAATTACTTTTTCTAGTCCCGCATGATGTTTTTCCAAGACTTGGGAGCTCAAGCCCCGTTTTCAAATGTGGAAGTTGATCTCGCACTCAAAGTACTTCGTGAGGATTTCTTATGTCTGGTCATTTGCCATGCGATTCACGACATTCCCGAAGAATTTTCAACGGATGACGACGACATGGGGTCAGGAAATGACTCTGAATTTAAAAAAGTAATTTACTCTTTTTTGGTCTACCCATTAAGTTATATATTATTATTATTATTTTAAATAAATATCCTTGACAGTATTGTACTGATACGTACTTGATTTTGTTACCTTTTTTACTAATGATTTTGCATTTAAAACTCAATTTCAGATGATTACACCTTCTCTAGAAGGAGTAAGAGAATGCGAGAATGTAACGAGGAAATGCTATGACCTAGGTCGCATCTGGGGCCTTGACTTGGATAATGTACGAATAGCACAAGTTTGCGAGTTGTACTCGAGCGGTTATGATCTTCTTGGTCTAGAGGTGGGTATGCTTTTGGATTTTAAACTATTGCATATTGCTGAAATAATACACTTGATTTTTGATGGATGGATAATTTTTGATGCGGTGACAATCAAAATAAATATATTTTTTAGCTTTTCAGATCAGGTGTTCTAGTATACTAAATTTACTGTACGTATATGAAATTTTGTATAGCAATATTTTTGTAATTTTATCAATAGATGATTAGCAGTGTGAATGCAAAGGACGTTTTAGGCTCGAAACTACTTGTAGTTGCTGGTATGAGAATAAATTTCATAATTGAAACGAATGACACGGCCAATGTGACGGAAATCGTATCCTCCCTTAGCACTAATTTGTCGAACTGGCTTAAAAACTTGGTATGTCTTCTTTTACAATTTTGGCATTACGTTGTATTCAATTTATAAAATCTAAATCAGCTGTGAGATATATTATCTAATATATAGTAATCTACTTACTAATTTTTCTAAAATATATTTTAATCGAGTGTATTTGCTTTGACACAGAATTATAGCCGATTACGCTGTCTTCGCTTTACAAAGGAGTCGATTGCAGAGCTGGCTCAACAACTGTTGCAACTAATTCCCGATTCAAATTATGACTATAAGTTGGCTGAAGAATTGCTCCTGTCAAGTAACTTCTTGTAAAAACACACCTGCAATTAAGGAAAACTTTTGAATTAGTAATACATATGTATATGCATACGTTACTTCTTAATTAGTACGTCTGTTTGACCTTTGAGATGTGATTTGATTTTTAAAATTTAAATGCAGTCAATGCAAGTTTACCTTCGTAAATATCTTGATTACTTATGGGTGCTATTTTTCACGCGGTTTGTTTATTATTATAATAATTAATATTCGATTGAACTTCAATAGTATTTACTATGTACTGAATTTCACACATTCTGTGTGCATTTAACACGTCAAAAATTGAAATAAAAAACCAAAAATAACAACTATAAGCTGAAATGGTGAAAGTTTTATTATTCTGTACCTTTCCGTCGTACATAGGTACAAACGTTGGATTTGAAGTAGTCTTTTATACGTAACGTATCCGACAGCTATGTATGTATGTATGCTACAGTATTTGTCAAGCTATAGCTGCCATCCTTCATCCCGATCCCAAATTAGTCTATGAAAGGATTTTCAACTCTTTTTTAATTTGTTAAACGGTTTTTTGAATGCGTTTAAAACTACACGTTTTAATGTTACACCATTTCAGACAGTATAAGGGCTCCTGTATGTAGTAAGCAGTTCAAAATTCTGATATAGAGCAAGTATTAATTATATCTATATGTATATAATTAAGTAGGTTACAATAATTATTATAATTCTTTGTTAAAAGTGTTCTCTTGTCAGTTAGCATCCTACAGAACTGTGAGCCCGAAGGATACTGGGATTTTTTTGTTAATATTTCCGTCGCGAGCGCATACAAAGTAGTATATAATTAGACTTTGTACCTTTCGGTCCTTCGGTAGAAAGTTAACTAATCGAAGGGCCCCTTGGCATCAAGGGCAACTTCACACGTATTTCACAGAACAAAATGTGAGAGCAGCCCTCGACTCCCACATGCCTATTCACTCACGCACTCCTTAGTTATTCGAAAGAAAAGGAATTTTTTAGAAAAAGAAAGTAGGGTAATGGTGGATGGGAGCTTTCTACCTTCGTCGGCCCTTCAGTTACTCGTATAAATTACATATAGCTAAAATTCAACTTAACAAGTAAGTCAGTATCTTTTAACTAGTAAATTAATTTAACGTACGGCAACATTGTGATTCATCCATTTTTTTCCCAGTCCAAAATTTGAATTATTGCTTAACAGTAACATTTTCAGGGATTAGAAGTGTTCTCGTGTAAAAAGTACAAAAATAAGTTAGTTTTGTAAAAATTAAAAATGAAGCTAGCAACTCAATTTCGTTCTTTCAAATCCTGGGTAAACCTGTGCAAAGCAACCGGAAATATTTTAATTATCCTTTTATTGTCGTTAATAAGTTTAGCGACAGCGGCACATGGAATACCAGACTTTAATAATGAAGCAACAATTTCCGGTTTTGAAGCAACTGGTAACGGTAGCGAAAGCGAAAGAATCCTGCTGTTTTTAAAAACAATGTTAGACAGAAGTGGCAGTGGTCCCAATCAATCTAAAGGAATACAAATGCAAGTGAGGAACTCTATTGAGGCACCAAAATTAAAAGTGCCACCCCCGGAAGTTCACATGGACTGTGTAAGCCATTTAAGTTTGCAAAATGTGGAAGGTAATTAGGATTTTTCCCTTTTTTTAAACAACTTTTTATGAAGGCCCTTTATTTTTTCTGTAAAATTTTAGCCGCAGCTGATAAGGCACTACGGTTACCCAGTAGAAGAGCACCTAGTTCTAACAGAGGATGGCTATATTTTAAAGTTATTTCGAATACCGGGTAAATACACGGGAACGGGGAACATAATTTCTGGTAAAGAGCCCGTTCTTTTTGCACACTCTTTACTCAGCTCGTCCGACGACTGGGTTTTCCATTTCCATAATCCTGGAGACAATTTACGTAAGTTTTAATTTATTTTTTGAAAGTATTATTACGTACGATAATATGGTTCTTATTTAATATTCGTTTGACAATAATGTTTAATGGATTGTTATCGTAGCTATTATGCTGTACGAGCAGGGGCACGACATTTGGTTGGGAAATGTGCGAGGAAATGATTATTCCCTCAACCATGTCACGTTGACTCAAAACGATTTAGAATTTTGGAACTTTGGCGTGGACGAAATGGGCCTCTATGACACGCCCGCCATGATTAATTACATTTTGAAGGTCACGAGACAAAGTCAGCTGTCCTACATTGGACACTCCATGGGCACCGCCATGTTCTTCATTGCCATGTCCGCTTATCCGGATTTGCAATTAAAAGTCAAGAAAATGATTGCATTTGCTCCAGCCGTCTACATAAGTCACTCAACCGCAGCTCTTCACCTTCTCACGATCATTCCTGACATCTTTTTTCAAGTAACTTGTGTTTTGAACTTGAACTAAATAATTTATAGCACACAATATTAAAAATAAACTAACAAAATATATTGTAAATAATAGATAAATCGTAATGACTTAATTCTAAACTAAAGACCTTTTTTTTTTAAGTTTGCGTAATTTTTATTTAAAATTCCAGGTAGCTAAAGCTAAAGTGGCTGGAGGGAGAGCCTTTCCAACGCATTTAACGGAATCGATTCATAGAAAAGGACCAAAAATTTGCTTAGGTGGAATGATTTACCTAATATTGTCCTTGAATGCAATTCAAGTTATACAAGCATTACGATTTAATGTTAGTATTTAGTTATGTATTTAAATTATGGAATAATGATTTATTTAGTGATCCGCCAATGCTTTTTTGTGTAGGTCGCCTCAATGGATATCCTTGTGCTCTTTTAATTAACTTCGTGGCAGGCTTGGACACCTCTCTTAAAGACGACGTATGGGCAATATTTAAATTTGAAATAGTATTTTAACAATTTAGCATTGTGTCGATTTCGAAGTAGATTAACCTTTGAACTTTTAAATAAATTATTTAATTACTTTGATTTGATGTGTGGCAGGACACCTCGAGTATGATAATGGGCCATGCCCCTTCCACGGGCTCATGTAACACAGTAATTCACTTCAAGCAATGGATGCTCAAAGGAAAATTCCAAGCTTTTGATTTCGGAAAATCTAAAAACGTCCTCAAATACAACTCAATCAGCCCACCGATGTACTGTTTAAAAAATGTCCAAGTTCCCATCTACATCTTCACTGCACCCGCTGACATTTTTGTGAGGCCGAAGGACGTGAAGCGATTCATTAGTGAACTCCCGAACGTGCAATTCTGCGAAAAAGTCCCCTATGCTAAATTCTCCCACTTGGACTTCGTCTATTCCAAGTATGCCAGGGTCCTTGTCTACGATCGTGTTCGACAATTCTTTTAATCCATGTCCAGTCTTGTAAATAATTAGTGTAACTTTATTCTGCTACTTTCCCATCATTGTTTTTTAGCATTGTTCATGTTTACTTTTTTCTGTATGTAATAAAAGAACCGTTGGGATTTTTTGGGAGTATTTCCGTCACGAGCGCATACATTAGCATGGATACTATAAGAACTAAAAATATACTCTCCTTTCTTTGATTACACTCATTTCATTACGATTACTGTTGAATTTGACTTGGAATTAATTACAGTTAAGTATCCGTTTCCCAATCTTAGTCGCCTGTTATCGATTAGGTATGTGTGTATGTCTAGATTGTTAGTTTTTGATACGACTGGGATTGCCCACTATGTTTGCACAGGATAATGGGATCCAAGTTTGTAAGCATTTGAAATACATAGACGCAGAACGGCTCAAGCTTTTCTTGTTCCAAATAATTAAAGCAAAAGAGTATCGACATATGTAATTAATTTAACGTAGGTACATCAGTATTGTGATATTTATTTCCCATTAATCGATTTGAAGTGCTTAATAATATTATTTTCAATGATGAGCATTGTGTTCGTGTTAACTACAAAATAAGTTAATTTTGTGAAAAATAAAAATGAAGCTAGCGCCTCAATTTCATTCCGGAAATATTTTAATTATTCTACTATTGTCGTTAATAATGAACTTGGCGACACAACTACAGGGAAGGCCAGAAACTAGTAACAAAACACCAATTATCGGTTTTGAACCAACTGGTAACGGTAACGAAAGCGAAAGAATCGTGCTCCTATTTAAAACAATGTTAGCCAGAAGTGGGAGCGGTCCCAATGGAACTAAAGATGTACAAATACAAGTGGAGGACACTATAGAGCCACCGTATCCCTTTACAGTGCCACCCCCGGAAGTTCACATGGACTGTGTAAGTCAATTAAGTTGGCAAAAGGAAGGTATAATTAGGTGTTTTCTCTTTTTTTTAAATAAATTTTTAATTTTTATAATGGCTCGTATTTTTTCTGTAAATTTTTTAGCCGCAGCTAATAAGGCACTACGGTTACCCAGTAGAAGAGCACGCAGTTCAAACAAAGGACGGCTACATTTTAAAAATATTTCGAATACCCGGTAAAAACAGTGGGAAGGGAAACGCCATTTCTGATAAAGAGCCCATTCTTTTTACGCACTCTTTACTCAGCTCGTCCGACGACTGGGTCTTCCATTTTCATAAACCCGCAGACAATTTACGTAAGTTTTAATTTACTTTTTGAAAGTAATATCGTTAACCTATTCGCAACTAGCAAACCATGGCAAAAATGCTATTCAAAAGTCTTTAATTTTATAAATTAACTTTTTCAAAACGGTGAAACCTAGTAAATAAATCTTTTTCAAAAAGGTCAAAACTAGTAATTGACACTTTTTCAAAACGGTCAAAACTAGTAAATAACACTTTGTCAAAACTAGTAAATAACACTTTTTGAAAATGGTCAAAACTAGTAAAGAACACCTTTTCAAAACGGTCAAAACTAGTAAATAACACTTTTTGAAAATGGTCAAAACTAGTAAATAACACTTTTTCAAAATGGTCAAAACTAGTAAATAACACTTTTTGAAAATGGTCAAAACTAGTAAATAACACTTTTTCAAAATGGTCAAAACTAATAATAACACTTTTAAAAGGTCAGAAAGCTAGAAATTACCTTTTTCAAATGGTCAAAATTAGAAATTCCCTTTTATCAAAAACACCCAAAACTAATTATATTACCGTTTGGAAAAGGTTAATGATTCGTATTCAATATTATTTGTTTGACTATTTTTTTTCGTAGCAATGATGCTCTACGAAAAGGGACACGATATTTGGCTGGGAAATGTGCGAGGAAATAATTATTCCCTCAACCATGTCACGTTGACTGACAATGATTTAGTCTTTTGGAACTTTGGTTTGGACGAAATGGGCCTCTATGACACGCCCGCCATGATCAATTACGTTTTGAACGTGACGGGTCAACGGCAGCTCTCCTACGTTGGACACTCCATGGGCACCGCCATGTTCTTCATTGCCATGTCCGCGTATCCGGAGTTGCAATTAAAAGTCAAGAAAATGATTGCATTTGCTCCAGCCGTGTACATAACTCAAGCAGTCGCACCCATTCGGGCTCTCGCCATCCTTCCTGACCGTTTTTATTTGGTAACTTCTTTGAACTTGTGCTAAATAATTTATACCGCACTAATTACAAATAACAAATAAGCTAACAAAACATATAGATAAATTTTAATGCCTTCATTTTAAAATTCCAGGTAGCTAAAGCTATCGTGGCTGGAGGGAGAGTCTGGCCCAAGTATTTTACGGAATGGATTCATAGAAGAGGGCCACAAGTTTGTTTAGGTGGAATAATTTAATAATTTGTTATTTAACCTATTCGCAGCTGGCAAACCACGAAAAGAGTGCTTTACAAAGTCTTTATTTCTATAAATAACACTTTTTCAAAACGGTCAAAACTAGAAAATAACAATTTTTCAAAACGTTCAAAACTAGTAAATAAAACTTTTTCAAAACGGTCAAAACTAGTAAATAGCACTTTTTAAAAACGGTCAAAACTAGTAAATAACACTTTTTCAAAAAGGTCAAAACTAGTAAATAACACTTTTTCAAAAAGGTCAAAACTAGTAAATAACACTTTATTAAAAAGGTCAAAACTAGTAAATAACACTTTTTCAAAAGTCAGAAAACTAGAAATTACAGCTTCAAACGGTCAAAACTAGAAATTCCCCTTTTTCAAAAACATTCAACACTAAGTATATTACCGTTTCGAAAAGGTTAAATTAATTTAGATTTGAATATTTAATGATTTCTTTAGTAATACGCCAATGCTTTTTTGTGTAGGTCGCCTGGCTGGATTTCCTTGTGCTCTTTTAATAAACTTCGTGGGAGGTTTGGACAGCACTCATGAAGACGATGTGAGGGCAATAATTAAACATTTAAAGAGTATTTAACAAAATTGTTTTAGCATTGCATGTGTCCATTTCGAAGTAGATTAGTAGAGCTCGCCTTTGAACTTTTGATTGAATAAGTTAATTACTTTGGTCTGTAATGTGGCAGGACACCTCGAGTATGATCATGGGCCATGCCCCTGCCGAGGGTTCCTGTAAGACTTTAATTCACTTCCACCAATGGATGGTGACTGGAAACTTCCAAGCGTATGACTTTGGTAAAGCGGCTCTAAACGTCCTCAAATACAACTCAACCCGCCCTCCGATGTACAGTTTAAAGAATGTCCAAGTTCCCGTCTACGCCTTCACTGCCCCCAGTGACATTTTTGTGAGGCCGAAGGACGTGAAGCGATTCATTAGTGAACTCCCGAACGTGAAATTGTCCGAGTCAGTTCCCTTCCCTTCATTCTCCCACCTGGACTTCGTCTATTCCAAGTATGCCCGGGTCCTCGTTTACAATCGCGTTCGACAATTCTTTTAATTAATGTATACAAATGTAAACAGTTGTAACTTATTCCAAGTATTATTCGATCCTGTTTACTTTTTTCTGTAATAATTTAATAAAAGAACCGGAAAGCGATCTTTGGAAAATTTCAAAATTAAAATGTGTCTTCAGTTACTTTGTCGTTTCATTATGTAATTTGGTATCTCAAAGCATAAATAAATCATAAATTCCTTAGAAATCCGTGAGCAAAGTAAGAATTATGTACATATCGGTGATCCCCTTCAGAACGGTTCTGCTCTGCGCTACAGATTAGGACCACGGCTTTGCTATTGGGAAAGTATCTCGGAATTCCTTGTCTTCTTACGGGCTTCTTTGCAGGCTACGACGTCTCTCAACTTGACAATGTAACTTTTTAAAAAAAAAATGTTTTCCAACATTAAGAACATTTAATTGACATAGCTAGGTATTTGTTACAAAATACAACTAAAGTTATAGTTTTAAAAAAATGGAACTGCAGGTGACTTCGAGTATGATTTATGGCCAGGCCCCTTCAGTGGGCTCATCAGGGACGCTGGTTCGATTCAATCAGTTGATGATTAAGGATGTCTTCAATAGCTGCGACTACGGATGGTCCTTTTTAAATCATCTCAAGTACAACTCATCACAGTCGCCGGTGTACAGTTTGAAAATATTCATGTGCCAGTGTACATTTTTAATGGGGCGGGAGACTGGCTGGTGACGCAGATGGACGTGGACCAGCTGGTGAGTGAATTGCCAAATGTCAAATCCGAGGCCGTCGGCTGCAGCAGTTTTGACCATTTGGACTTTGTGTGTACTAAGGATGCCAGGAAGTATGTATGTTTATAACCGGGTTCTCCAACTTTAAAATCTTTTCTAAACGGTAATACGCGAATATCTGGTTTTTCCTCTTCTTCATAATGGCAATTTTTTGTTTTTGAAGCTTTTGAAAATATCGATTTCTTGTTTTGATCTTTTTGAAAATATTGATTTCCTGTTTTGACCTTCTTGAAAATATCTATTTCCTGTTTCGACCTTTTTGAAAATGCTGATTTCTAATTTTGACCTTTTTGAAAATGCCGATTTCTAGATTTTACCTTTTTGAAAGTGTTAGTCACCAGTTTTGAATGTTTTAGAAAATGCTGATTTCTAGTTTTGATCCTTTGGAAAAAGTTAATTTGTACAATAAACACCTTTTGTAAAGAAATATTTCCATGGTTTCCCAGTTCCGAATAGGCTAACACTCCGTAATACATGTACCTGCCTATATAGGCATAGTGTAGTTTAGTTTAAGTAGGTAATATGTTACCTATGTATCATATCTGCATAGATGTTTAACCTTGGTATTGCTTATTGATAGTTGAATTATTTTGCTAAAGGCGTTCTGTTACACTAACGGTATGAATTACAATCAAAGGTGGTAAGTAAACATGGCTTTCTTTGAATCAATCACAATGGCGATTCTATTCAAACTTGAATCAAAATAATCTTCACGTCATGGGCACGGGCATGACGCTAAAGACCTTCACGTCTGGCTGAGATTAAATTTTTCCTGAAAAAACAAACTTTTCAACTTGTTTAACAAAATGAAGAGTCTACTTCCAATCTTGGCCTTTGTAGGATTTGCCATGGTACAGTAATCCTAAATAAATATTTTTGAAACTATATACAGTAGAGATATTTTCATTTCGTTTCGTATTTTGAAGGGATTTGTTTAATTTGAAATTGCTGCAGTTATTTCAAGCATCGACCTGTGTGCCTGCCAGTGATGCCAAAAACGTGGCTGGTCTCAATTCTGAACTTTCTGAAGCTGGGCCACTCGATCTAAGTTTACTGGGTGAATTACAGGGACCAGGAAATGCTCGGGTGACCAAGTCCAAAAGAATGCAAGTTGTGGCCAAGAAATTAGGCAGGACTGTGGGTGGTGCTGCCACCAGATGATTTGAAAGACGTCAAAAATAGCAAATTAATAAAAACAATCATCATAAATCTAGTACGAAAGTTTCCAGTTCCGACCGGCCAAGATTTTACTATCCATCGGTCATTATTATGAATTTTTTATTAGTTTTCTAGTACTCCTCTGTTAAGCTTTTTGTACTACTAAAAATTAACAATAAATAAATAAATAGAAATAAATAACGCCGAAATGATTTGTGAAGCATTCGTAAGCATATTATAATAATTATTGTGCTAATAAACGAGTCTCTCTGTATGTGCAGTAGTAGAAATAAAATAAAGAAAACATATATAACAATACCAAAACTCATTCAGGGCTTGACACGGTTAGCTTCAAATTATTGATTATACAATTAACAATCAAAGTAAACATGAAACGATTTCAAATTCAATGAACAAAAAGATAGCCAAATTCGAATCATTCATATAATAGCCGAGAATTTCAAAGTTAAAGCGAACGCTAAAGTGACTAAGTGACCCCTCCAAACTTTCTTTCACTACTTCAAAAAAAAGTCCCCTCTTTAAGAAAAGAATTATTTTTTATTCACGATCAGTGCAGCCACACTTTTAACTGGTCCATCAACCTTTTGAATTTGATTTTCCCATTCAAGTTGAGCTCATAAAAATTAACCATTAACTACTCAACTAACATTTTTTGTGCTGCATTGAAGCAGTCAATAATGATTTGTTTGCAATCCACCGGATTTTTCGGACTAGTCATTCTCTTCACGGTAGGACCACCTATTATAAATAAAATATATTTTGTTATCTATTCGGTAAAAATCTGTTTTAATTTTGTGGAAAGATCTCTAGATTAATAGTATTTTAATTCCATGGGTTATCATTTTTGCTTGCGCATGCTTACAATAGGCTCTGATGGCCCTCTCATGGAAGACTGGAAACGCCTCTCCATTGACGGCCGGCGAGGGAAGTTTGAATTTGAAGGACTCACTGGACTTGATTGAGCAATTGAATGATCCCGCGGACGCAGCAGGCCTCAGTGGAAGTCCAGCTGTGAGAGTGGCCAAGGAAATTAGGGGCAAGACCGGAAGTAACTACGAACGAAACGCAAAACAGTTTGTCAGACGAGGAAAATAATTTAAAAATAATAAATCATTCCACATTATTCTCATTTACTATTCTTGCGTTGCCAGGCAGAGTCACAGAGCAACCATCCTATTGGAATTTAAAGTTGTGGCCTTCCTATATTTATTTATTTACTTTTCCTTTGTACTCTTTATTTATGAACTATAATTTTAATTTTTTAAAACATGTATTTAAGCACTTTAAATATTATTGTTACTAGCACAGACAGGAGGTTAAAAAAAATCTTTCTCGTCAAAATATAGACACAAAGTGCTCCATTAAACTGTAATTTATTACCTGTTTTTGTTTTTACTATTAGTTATTATTACTGTATCACAGACTATCGATTCTACTTCTACATCCTTTATCGTTAATTCGTCGAAAATCATCTCGATAAACTGCATGCAATGTACATTCATACTTAAAGCGTCAGTTCCACATTTAACTCGAAACGTGTAATGCGACTCGCTTTAAGCTGGCATCCGTTTTGGCCTCCACTTTGAAGAATCGAAATAGTTGCACTAGTAAGTACA
>JAQFZC010003579.1:0-18386 GCA_034695205.1 Dicyrtoma fusca | reverse complement strand
AAATGTTAATTACTAGCTTTGAAACTTTTTGAAAATGTTAATTACTAGTTGTGACACTTTTTGAAAATGTTAATTACTAGCTTTGAAACTTTTTGAAAATGTTAATTACTAGTTGTGACACTTTTTGAAAATGTTAATTACAATAATTACTAATTCTGACACTTTTTGAAAATGTTAATTACTAGTTTTGACACTTTTTGAAAATGTTATTTACTAGTTTTGACACTTTTTGAAAATGTTAATTAATAGTTTTGTCACTTTTTGAAAATGTTAATTAGTACCTAGGTTTTTTTACTGTTTTAAAATGTCAATTACATACTATGTTTGACCTTTTGAAAATGTTGGTTTCTAGTTTTGATTTTTCTAAAATGTTAATTACTCGTTTTTTGACCTTTTTAAAAAGTTAATTTATAGCATACCTAAGCACGCTTTCCAAACATTGTTTTCAGGGTTGGCCCGTTCCCAATAGGTTAAACGAATTCAAATTATAGGGAAACACATCCTAAGTACATATTAAACATGTGGCCCGTAATTTCCCCTATACTGTAATATTGTGTACCAGTAGTGTGATACCGTCGCATATTTACAAAAAATCGTCCCTGAAGAATCAAAACGAAGCAGAATTATGTATCCAATAAAAATAGGAGTCAATTTGCTTCTTAAGACGCTATAAATTTAATTGTAATTGTGCCTTCATTTGCCTTGTGGTGGTTGTATACTGCCTTGGCTTTGGCTATTTGGCTTCTGGCACACATGAGCCGCGAAGATCGAGAAGATCGAGACGATGTGATAGTTGGTTTTGATTTTGAATGCTTTGTTGTATGGTTTGTTTATCGACTGGCCCAGTGGCCCACTTCCGCCCAACAAACACACACTCTACAATGCACACGCTATAAAGCATTCGATATAAAGATAAAAAGGACTCAAGCTGTTACTTTATTGCTTCAAGAATGAAAGAGATCATCACGACGAGAGTGCTAGCTGCGGGGAAATGGTCAAAGATGAAAGACAGAAAATAGAACCCTTGAATGATGCTTCTCTTCCTTGTGGAAATCTTTCGTCCACTTTTCCATCTTTGCATTGCCTTACAGCGTCTGTTCGTCCGTCCGTCTGTCCGTCCCTCCACCATACCAGCCTGTTATTTTTTTTATGATTGACTTTTTACTTGTGTTTCCTTTTGCTTTTGACTCGTTTAATAGTTGCTTCTTCTTTGGCCCACTCTTTCTCTTTCCCTCACTTCCCATTCCACCTTTGCTTTTCGAACATCCACACACTCTCGGCTCTATAGCTCACTTTTCCCTGCCGTCCACTCTGACTTTTCAAGTTTATTTCTGTGTAACTTCCTTCCTTTCCTATTTATATATAATTACACTGTCACCAAAGTTGGAAGACATTGCATCGCATCGGTTAAAAGTGGGAACTTGGCTCAAGTTAAAAAAATTAAGCTCGGTTTTAAAGGTGCCCGGAAAATACAGGTACGGATAATTATTTTACGTTTTTTAAAAATTTAGCACTTCAGTTTCTTTTTTGGGGTTTAGTTTGTAAAATAATTTACTGGAAAATTAAGCCGACAGTAAAAAAAAAATGTATTGTGATAGTTGTCGAACAAAATTTATTTTTATTGCTGTATGCCACAGTCGGCCGGTTTTAGTGCAAGAAATTAGTTTAGTAGACCAGTGCCATTCTACATTAGTAAATACATATACACATGGCCCTTGAATTTTAATGGAAAGATTTATAATTATTTGTAATACTGTTCAAAAATTTGACGGAGCTTTGGCTTACTTAATACTTTGGCGGTACTTGCATTTAGACTTTGTCGAAACCTTGAAATTGACATTTACACGGCAATTTAAATATTTAAATAATTTGTATTGACTTTAAAAAACATTAGATTCCCGTTACGCTAACACTCTTAGACAGAGATGACTTGCCGCTCTTACAATAGCATTTTTACGAGCTAGCAGTTAGAAGCCTTCGAAATTGTTTAACGGTTCTGTTAGCCTTGTTTGGTGTTTCCGTAGTGGTGCTTAAAAACTTTAAAAAATACTAAAAAAGTAAAAGAAAGAGAAAATCCGAAGCAGAATATATAAGGTGATTGGTCGGCAGCCAAAAAGTTAGCTAGGTATACCACTATATAGCACTATATAGCATGCAGTTTGCTATAGTGTGCATAGCTGATAGTTGTAGTTGTAGTTGTTCAAGTAAAATCGTCTTAATGCAGGCAGATTACAATAATTTGTATCAAATGGAATGGCCTATGCTTCCTTTGGGTTGCGTGAGAGTGTGAAGTGTGTTAAAAAAATGGGGAAAAAAAATAAAAAGGGAAAATGTGATCTCTGACTGATCTTGGCTTTGTAGTTTGTGTTTGTAGGGAAGGTATACATTACATACACTTCTGTTGATCTTTTTGGAAGCTGTATAGTATAGTGCAGTGTGTATAAATCTGAGAGCGAAAAAAAAAGTACAAAGCATGCATGACGAGCACAATTATTATATCTTTCTATATTTTATACGAATGACGTTGGTATGTAAGGTTACAGTTACTTTCCGTAAAATTGTAAAGCAGTTAGTGCAGTGAGTGCATCCAATAATGCTTCGCTTTTGACTTTGGAGTTTCCCAGCAACAGAACGAAACGACTTCATGGATTTTTTTTTTAATTTAAGTAATTCTTTGAATAAGCCTTTTATATTATATATAGGGAGCTACATACATATATACTATATACATATCTCTTTAAATATTTTGCAGTTTCCACTTGCCTAATCAAATTGTATAAGCAAAATAATCATTCCAACTTTCACTTGAGGAACAATATGCGGGGCAAGTGGATACTGTGCCTACCAGTATGTATGTAAGCTGTAGTCCAAAAATCCATATTTTATAATAAAAAGCAGATATTGCATCTTGCATCCTCAATTAACATGCATATAGGCATAGGTATCTTATTCCTATATCCACCTTTATATCCGGTATGCTTCACTGTCTTCACTATCTCTTACACTGCCTTGCCTTGCCTGAGAGTGTATTTATTGTAACCCATTTGTAAATAGGAAACCATGAAAGGGATCGCTTAGTTAGTTTGAAAAGTGTTTATTTTACAAATAAACTTTTCCGAAAAGATAAAAACTAGAAATCACATTTTTTGAAAAGCGTTTGCTATACAAATTTGTTTTTTCAAAAAGGTCAAAACTAGGAATCAACATTTTTTAAGACTGCAAAAACTAGTAACTGGCACTCTGAAAAAGATGAAAACTAGAAATCAAATTTTTCAAAAAGTGTTTGTTATGCATATAACCTTTTTAAAAAACGTCAAAACTAGAAATCAACATTTTTTAAAAGTTTAAAACTATCAAAAGTAGTAACTAACACTTTCAAAAAGGCCAAAACCGGAAATCGATGTATTTAAAAAGGTCATAGTCATAACTAGAGATTAGCTGTTTCAAAAAGATCAATACTAGAAATCAAATTTTTTAAAAAGTGTATGTTTTACAAGTTAACTTTTTCAAAAAGGCCACAAATAGAAATTAACATTGGCCAAAACTGCCAAAACTAGTAACTGGCACTTTAAAAAATATAAAAACAAGAAATAAAATTTTTCAGAAAGCGTGTGTTATGCATATTATACTTTTTAAAACAGGTCAAAATTAGAAACCGACACTTCCAAAAACTATCAAAACTAGTAACTGACACTTTCATAATGTCAAAACTAGGAACTAACATTTTGATAAGGTCAAAATTAGCAATTAACCTTTTCAAAAACGTGGTAAAACACAATCAAAAAGAGGCTAAAACTCTTGCTATGAATTGTAAAATTAATTATTCTTACCGTGAAGACCCAAATTGTGCCCCGGGTCTCTAATTGTGCCCGGGGTCTTAGCATGAACTTTAGTGCCCTCTCTAATAATTTCCGGGACGGATCCCTATTTGTGCCCGGGTCTCTAATTGTGCCTGGGGCCTCTTAGCTTGAAGTTTGAAATAGTGCCCGGGGGCACTATTTGGGTCTTTACGGTACTTCCATTATTTTCGTTGCGTTTTTCGATTTCACTATCTAATCTGTCTTGTTGATTACACCAGTTAAGAAATGTTCATAAATTGTAAATTGTTAAACAACGTTTGTAAATAACTTTAAATAGTTTCAAATGGCGTTAAGCGGCGGGAGATGGACGCGAGGACTGACGCTCGCTGTTGCCTTGGGAACGGTGCTCTTGTGCCTGGTCGTAGTTTCGAATGGAAGTCCCTCCCCCTCTCACAGTCACAGTCACAGCAGCAGTCACAGCCGGAATGTCAGAACCAAAAGGAACATTCTTCAGAATCTAGCAGTCGAGAGAATTCTAAGGGACAAGGGCTTCGTTCGCTCTCTTATTAACTGTGTGCTGGACAAGGGGCCCTGTGATGGGCATGGAAGGCATCTTAAGCGTAAGTTACATTTTGTTGGGTCAAAAAATAGGATTGTAATTAGCTAAATTAAGTCAAAATGAAAATATGTGTATGTTAACATTTAAATGCTTTTTGAATTTGTCTATGAATTTTATTTTTATTTATATTATTATTTTGTTCGGCTTTCAGGTCTTGCACCTGATATCATTCGGGGACACTGTCCAGGTATGTTACTTTTGGTGTTTAAAATATTGTTAGTGTCGTAAATATGTATTACAGGCTTAAGATGCAAAATAACCAATGGGTATCCTTTAAGCTTTAAACGATCAATAGGTAATTTGTGGCTTGTCTTAAGAATTATGGAATTGAGGTCTTTAGTATTGTGTCAAATGTAATATACCTACCCGCTTTTTTAAACATACAAAAACATGAAATGCCCACTTTTTGAAATATGCAAAACCGCAATTTAGAGTGTTTTTAAACATCCAAAACCTCAATTTACAGTATTTCAAAACATGCAAAACCTCATGTTACACTTTTTAGAAACATGCAAAAATCCATTTTACACATTTTAAGCATCCAAATTCTTATTTTACACTTTTCAAAACATCAAAATCTCATTTTACACCTTTGCAAAACACGCAAAACCTCAATTTACAATGTTTAAAAACATGCGAAACCTCAATTTACACTTTTTGAAGACCAGTAAAACTTCATTTTGCACTTTTTCAAAATATCCAAAATCGTATTTTGCACTTTTCAAAAACATACAAAACCTCAATTAACAGTTTTTCAAAACACGCAAAACCTCAATTAGCAATGTTTCAAAACATGCAAAACCTCATTTTACACCTTTTCAAGATACCCAAAGCCTCATTTTTTACTTTTTCAAAACATCCCAAACCTCGTTTTACACTTTTTCGAAGCATGTAAACCAATTATTTGCACTCTTTGAAAGTGCAGAACCTCATTTAGACTGTTTTTCAAAACATGCAAACCTTGATTTACACTTTTCAAAACGTCATTTTGCATCTTAAACAGTGATATGAGTCTTTGAACCTCTGTAAAAGCACAGCCTATCGTATACCAACTGACTTTTGTAATTCAAATCGATTTTAAATCGATTTCATGGGTCCATTGCCCTACCCAGGAAATCGTGGTGTAATTGAAAATTTATCAGATTTAAAGATGAGACAGTCAGTCCTATAGTGGATTCGATTGCATTGCTAGAATTTAAATTAAACCGTCTGTCTGTCTTTCTGTCTTTGGAGATTCAATAATAGATTCAATTGTTGTCTCATTTGTGTAGAATGTGCAAGTACATAGTACCTATTTGCATTGTTTTAATTAGTATTCATTGTTGGTTCTGTTTTGTCTCCTTGACAGGCTGTGATCGAGCTTCCAAGAATCACATACGACGTGTGATTAGTCACGTCCAGCGGAACTTCCCTGAAGAATGGACAGAAGTTATGCATCGCTTCCTTCGCTATCCTTCCCAACAGCTTCACAACGTCTTCAATGGCTAATTTAAAAAAAAATAATAATAATTATAAAAATAATAATAAGTCCCACACCCACCTCACCGTAGCAACAAAATCAAAATCACAATCAAAATCACAATCATCATCATTAATTAATAAGTAATCAAAAAATGTAAATTGAAATTAGAATTGAAATCAACTCCTGTCCCCTTTTATTTATTCTCCAATATTAATTATTAATTAATTAGCCAGATTATTCACCTCCTTATTTTACACTCTCTTATATACTACACTCACATTTTATCTATTATTAAGATCGTCTTGGTAGCCTATTTTAATTTGATGGTCTGTTTTTTATTTTGCTTGTGTGTACTTACTAATTAAAGTTGGCCACTTCCTTTCGCTAGTAGCCCGCTTGTCAGCTCCATTTACTGTCAAAATGCGTGTCAATCTCAAAATGTTTTTTCTTGTTATTATTGCCTATTGAAATAGACTCTGTTATACTTTGTGAACTAATTAATTAATTGTTAAATTGATTTTATATTTGTTATAATTGATAATTATATGTTAGGTTTAAATGTAGGTACTTTTTTAAGTTTATAACTTTACGGACCTAAAATTTCCCTGTCCCTGTCCCGGTTGTTTGGAATCCATTTTGCTACACTATATTTTTAGATTAAATAATGTTTTTTTTAACTGCCCTATTTGCAATTTTATAACTATGAGTACACATTAAGTAACTAGTACGTCAATCCTGTTATTCTTATTTAGTTGTACTACTATTTTTGATACGTTTTTTTACCTACTTTAATAATGTTTTTGTACATAGTTGTTTTAGACTGGGCTCAAAATAGTGTAAACTTGGACAGGCTAAAAATAAATCACATCCAGTTTTCTATAAGTACTTATCGGCTAAAAGATAGAAATATACAAAAAACGGTATTCATTTAAGTCATTTGTGAACTAAAGGTTAAAAAAAAAGATAATAGAGGCAAAAAAAGACATGCGTTGTAGCCTTTAAGAATTTTAGAGGTAGACTGAGGCCTTATTATTGAATTGATTTTGATGGAATTTAAATTACAACATTTGCTTGCTCAATATTTACGCGTATTAAACGCCGAACAGTTAAACATTAAACGACGCCAACAATATTTGCTATTAGGCCATAAATGGCGTGAAGCTTATACTAAGCATATATATTACTCATGCGAATAAATACTATATTTCCCATTAAATAATATTAGCAATTAATATGCGACGTTTTGCATCTTAAAGTTTTTGCTTGCACACGTCATTTTGATTTTTTGATCGCAATAAATAGTAGCATTTGTTAATCCTGAATTGAAAACACTAAATTAGATAAAACACGTAAAATTGATTGTATTTTTGCACTTTTTTAACCCTTCAATAGCTATAAAATATAATTACGTTAGGAAGAACTTCCTTACTAGGCGAAGAACCGGCAACCGCAATAAGCGCCGGCTTAAGCCATAGCATACCACTTGACATTTCCGGTATGTATGCGCGCTCGGGATGTGCAGTATTCACTTGTAGCATAGATAATGACCGTAAAGACCCAAATAGTGCCCCCGGGCACTATTTTAAACTTGGAGCTAAGAAGCCCCGGGCACAATTAGAGACCCGGGCACAAATAGGGACCCGTCCCGGACATTAATAGGGAGGGCACTAATATTCGCGCTAAGAGGCCGGGCACAATTAGAGACCCGGGCACTATTAGAGTCCTGGGCACAATTTGCGTCTTTCCGGTATATATAGTTTTGTGGTTAAAGAACTTATGTATATGCAGGAAAAATTCAAAGGATGTATTATTATCTTTTTGTGCATGTACAAGAACGCAATTTTATCTGCTTCTGGGAAGGACGGTGACCGAAAATATGTAGCTATAAAATATTTAGTTCAGGAGGTACTTTTTATTTTTTTAAAGTAAAGTTTAACCTTTACGAAACGGTAATAAACTTAGTTTTGAATGTTTTTGAAAACGGTATATAATTTCTAGTTTTTTGACTGTTTTGAAAAAGTGATGATTACTAGTTTTGACTGTTTTGAAAAAGTGATGATTACTAGTTTTGACTGTTTTGAAAAAGTGATGATTACTAGTTTTGACCGTTTTGAAAAAGTGTTGTTTGCTAGTTTTGACCGTTTTGAAAAAGTGTTGTTTGCTAGTTTTGACCGTTTTGAAAAAGTGTTATTTACTAGTTTTGACACTTTTGACAAAAAGTTACTAGTTTTGAACATTTTGAAAAAGTGATGTTTTACTTGTTTTGACCGTTTTGAAAAAAATGTATTGAATTAAACTCTTTTTTAACGCACTCTTTCCATGGCTCCTCAGTTTCCAATAGGTTAAGCTAAAATACAATATAAGTACGGTAGTTTAGAATTTTCTTTTCTTTGGGCAATATCTGCAAAATGCTTCATGTTGTTTAGTAAACACGTCAGAGGAAATACTAATTTAATTGGAATAATTGTGTCATCACCATTTCAATTAAATGAAATTGACACCTATATTAGTTGCACTTAAATGAATGGGGTAAGTAGCGCATAATATTAAGTACCGTAAAGACCCAAATAGTACCCCCGGGCACTATTAAGCTAAGTGGCCCTGGGCACAATTAGAGACCCGGAAGCAAATAGGGACCCGTCCGGGACATTATTAGAGAGGGCACTAAAGTTCATGCTAAGACCCCGGGCACAATTAGAGACCCGGGCACTATAAGACACCGGGGCACAATTTGGGTCTTTAAGGTATTTACTAAATATTAATCATTTTTTCTTAAATCTTGTAGTGCGTCAGAAGCAGGAAATAAATTTTAAAATTATATTGATAATATTTGTTGTCGCTTATACCAACGCATTGTAACCACAAACTACGCAAATGGGTTTACAAGTAATTACATTGTAAGACCCTTTAAATACATTTAAAACTCATAATTTAACGCATTACTAATACTACTGAATACTTTTTTAAACTGAACAAGGAAGTGAAAGCAAATAAATGTGTTTAAGAATTTAAGCACAAGGCACCATCATCAATCAGGTCCGGTACCCTTTTAGTTCTTTATTGGTGTTTATAATTTAGTCACATGAATAAGTTAGCATCAATTTTTAATTTTAAAGTTGGATTTAATTTCAAAATATGTAGAGCAAAATAAAGAAAACAAAATGGCTGGATACAATAAAATATTACCTCAGTCTGAGCTCCTGTGGTTCTCATCTGGATCCTCCAAGAAGAAACTTCAAGAACCTAAAAGTGTTAATCTCATCCATAACGAAGTCCTTCATCAGTTAGAACTTATTCATCTAAACGTTTCTTCAACTAAGGACTATCTTATAGGCACAGGCATGTAACGTTTAACACATTTATTACTTTGCTGTATTTTTTAATTTTTTCGAAACGGCAATACATTTAGTTTTGAATGTTTTTGAAAACGGTAATTTCTAGTTTTTTGACCTTTGAAAAGTGTTATTTACTAGTTTTGAGCGTTTTGAAAGTGGTATTTACCAAGTTTTACCGTTTTGAAAATGTGTCATTTATTAGTTTTGACAGTTTTAAAAAACCGTTCTTTACTAGATTTGATCTTTTTGAAAAAGTGTTATTTACTAGTTTTTACATTTTTGAAAAAGTGTTATTTACTAGTTTTGACACTTTTGAAAAAGTGTTATTTACTAGTTTTGACACTTTTGAAAAAGTGTTATTTACTAGTTTTGACACTTTTGAAAAAGTGTTATTTACTAGTTTTTACATTTTTGAAAAAGTGTTATTTACTAGTTTTGACACTTTTGAAAGTGTTGATTACTAGTTTTGACCCTTTCGGAAAAGTTAATGCATTGAAATCAACACTTTTGTACAGCACTTTTTTTTATTGTTCCTCAGTTCCGAATAGATTAAAAATTAAAGATCCTAACTCATTTAATTTTTCCTTTTTGGCATTACGCATAAATTGCGTATTCACATTTTATTATGTCCATAGATTAATCCAAATATTTTCATTTTTTCTAGTCAAACTATGGGAGATCAAAGAAGTTCGCCGTGGGAAAAATTCGCCTAGTTTTCACAAACTAGAGAAACATTGTAAAGAAATCGATGAGTCTCGTTGTTTTACAATATTTTATGGAATGGACTTTCAACTCGAGTATATTTCTCTTGCTACTCAATTAAGTAATAATATTGAATTCTTTATTTAAATAATAATCAATGTCTACATTCTTGACTGCGGAATATTTTGTTAGTTCTTGTTTTAGTTGTCACTGTACCCATGGAATACAAGACTGACCTAGTCTAGTCGAACTAGACTAGCAGACTAGCGACTAGACTAGACTACTGAGCTTTTTTGGCCGGTTTGACGAGACTAGACTAGACTAGCCAAGGTTGGAAAAAATCGTGAATAGACTAGACTAGACTTGCAAGAGGCTTCGAGAAAAATGACTAGACTAGACTAGACTAGACTAGACTAGCGGCGATTTTCCCCATGTTAAGGGATAGGCAACTGGTTGACTAGACTAGATGACTAGCCTATTTAGGTAGGGAAAACAGTGTGACTAGACTAGACTAGCGGATGCTTAAAAAATAATTGACTAGACTAGGCTAGACTAGCAAAACTTTTGGCCAGCCTTGATGCAACATGCCATTTTTTATTTTTCCCATTTGAATTATTAATTTATAGCTTCGCCATCAGAAGAAATCACCCAATGGGTGGAGGCATTGGAATACTTACAAAATGCATCAACTAACATCCCATACCAAGAAAAGCTAGATGTTTGGATTCGAAATACCTTTCTTGAATTGCTAAAGAAGGAAAATCGTCCAAGTCTTCAGACTACTGAAACGTAAAGAAATATATTTAACCTATTTGCAACTGACACACCATGAAAATAATGCTTTATAAAAGTGCCTATATTACAAATACACTTTCCAAAACAGTCAAAACTATGTAATAATAATTTTATTAGTCATTTTCGAAAATCACAAACTAAGAAATTAACACTTTCAAAAAGACAAAAAACTGGAAATCACACGTTTCAAAAACATTACCAATTAGTAGTTAACACTTTTAGAAAGACAAAACTGGAAATTACACGTTTCAAAAACATTCAAAAATAGTAATTAACGCTTTCAAGAAGAAAAAACTGAAAATTCGCATTTCAAAAACATTCAACAATATTAATTAACACTCTTAAAACGACAAAAAAACTGGAAATTTTACGTTTCAAAAGCATACAAAATTAGTAACTAACACTTTACAAAAAACAAAACTGGAAGTTACGTGTTTTAAAAACATTCAAAATAGTAATTAACGCTTTCAAAAAGACAAAAAACTGGAAGTTGTACGTTTCAAAAGCAATCAAAAATAGTAATTAACACTTTCAAAAAGACAAAAAACTGGAAATTACACGTTTCAAAAACGTTAGAATAGTAATTAACATGTTCAAAAAGACAAAAAACTGGAAATAATTCATTTCAAAAGCAATCAGAAATAGTAATTAACGCTTTCAAAAAGACAAAAATGGAAATTACACGTTTCAAAAACATTCAAAAATAGTAATATAACAAACAACTAACACAAAAGCGTCAAAATAAGACATACATTTTCCACAACGTTTTACACCAGATAAATAATCGTTTCAAAAAGGTTAAACATTCCAGTTGGTAATTATTTTATCTAATGAGCCAAATGGAGTTTTTAACAAATTATTTAAATTGGTATAAACTATTAAATGCTAATAATTCATCGTTTAACTTCATAGGATAACAGTGAAACAGCTCAAAGTTTTCACCCTGAAAGTTGGTTACAAAATTTCAAATATTGACTTAATCGAACTGTTTGATGAATACACTGCAAATAGAACTGGGATGAACTACGATCAATTCTACCCGTTGATTCGAAGATGGCTACACAATCAACAAGTAATTACGACAAAATCAGCTTTTGCATTTTTTTAAATTTAACATGTGAATCGTATTATTCAAATTCAATCCACAAAATGTATGGCCGTTCCCGAAACAATGTGATAATTAAGCTTTTCAAAACGGAGATTTATAAAGTTTTTACTTCTTCTGAAACTGTTAATTTTAAGTTTTGACCTTTTTGAAATTGTTATTTTTAAGTTTTGACATTTTTGAAACTGTTGATTCCAAGTTTTGACTCTTTTGAAATTGTTGATTTCAAGTTTTGACCCTTTTGAAACTGGTAATTTCAAGTTTTGAATCTTTTGAAACTGGTAATTTCAAGTTTTGACTCTTTTGAAATTGTTGATTTCAAGTTTTGACCCTTTTGAAACTGTTGATTTCAAGTTTTGAATCTTTTGAAACTGGTAATTTTAAGTTTTTACTCTTTTGAAACTGGTAATTTCAAGTTTTGACTCTTTTGAAACTGCTGATTTCAAGTTTGACCTTTTTGGAAGTGTTAACTTCCTGTTTTGATTTTAAAATGTTAGCTTCTTGTTTTGGCTGTTTTGAAACGGGTAATTTCATGTTTTGTCTCTTTTGAAACGGATAATTTCATGTTTTGTCTCTTTTGAAACCGTTAATTTCGAATTTTGTGTTGAAAATGTTATTTACAATTTTTGACCTTTTTAAAAATGTCACTTTATTAAATTCTAGGTTTCACATTCTTGAAAGTGTTTAATGCTAGTTTTGAAAGTTTTTGGAAAAGCTATTTTCGGTTTTAGCCTTTATGAAAATGTTAATTTCTAGTTTTGACCATTTGAAAAAAGTTGCTTCGTAAAAAAAACACTTCTGCACATCGTTCTGGCATCTATATGGTTTCGTAGTTCCGAATTGGTTAATACTTTTTCACAGATTTTTACTGACTGCTTCGGCCCGTACATGGTACAACAGACTAATGTGGATACTTTGAGCATAGAAGCCTTTCAAGCATTTATTACTGAAGGACAAAAGGAAAACTTTGTTCTTGATTCATACTACTTTGCGAAGAAATTCAAGACTGGTCTTATTAACGACGAAAATCAACAAAATGAGACCGAAAACGAGGGTTTGTTAGGAAAAGTGAATAACATTGCAGATTCTGCTAAAGCTGAAGTAAGTCAGAATAATTAATTAATTAATCTATTTGAATACTGTAGGATTTATCCTATTTGAATCCTATAGGAAAACTCCCATATGAAAAATCCTATAGGAAAAATCCTATATGAAAAATCTCTTGGGAAAAATCCTATTAGAGAAATTCTATAAGAAAGATTCTATAGGAAAAATCCTATAGGAAAAATTTGATACGAAAAAATCCTATAGGAAAAATCCTGTAGGAAAACACCTACATGAAAAATGCTATAGGAAAAATCCTATAGGAAAACACCTACATGAAAAATGCTATAGGAAAAATCCTATAGGAAAACACCTACATGGAAAATTCTACAGGAAAACTCCTACATGAAAAATTCTAGAGGAAAAATCCTATAGGATTTTTATGGTTTTTAAGGAAATTTTTATTTTGTCCACTGTAGCTATCTGAATGCAGCCCAACAATCAGCGCCATAGAGGCAAGCAACTTCATTATAATATACAAATACGCAATTGATATTTTTGCTACTTATTCTTATACTTAGTACTGCGGAAAGTTATTTATAGTAAAACTTTTGGGTCTGAATGTAGGCAGTGGACTATTTATTTTCTAAACAAAACCAAATCTGGGATACAAAATACTCCAAAGTTGACACAGACTCGATGACACGGCCACTATCGCACTATTGGATTTCATCATCTCACAACACGTAAGTGACACCCACATTTTAGACATTCTTACCCGAGAACGAGTTGGGTTTCTTCTATTTTATCCGTTCGTCCTCTTATAAATTATTGATAGCTACATAACGGGTCACCAACTGAATTCAAAATCATCCGTGGAGGCGTACGCTCGTTGCCTAAGGATGGGCTGTCGTTTTATTGAGCTGGACTGCTGGGATGGACCAAATGGATGCCCGGTCATTTGGCATGGTCGCACTTTAACAACTAAAATCTGCTTCCTTGAAGTTATCCAAACAATTAAAGACCATGCATTTGTCACTTCTGAGTACGTTTTGTTTAGATTTCATATTAGACAAAAGCCGTGGAATTTTTAGCCTCTTTGAAACGGAGAAACTATTAAAATAATACTTTTCACAATGTTAATTGATATTTATTAACTTTTCCGGAAAAGCCAAAACTAGAAATTAACATTTTCGAAAGTATTCAAAGTTAATAATGAGCACTTTTAGAAAGATCAAAACCAGAAACTACCACTTTTGAAAAATTCAAAACTAGAAATTACCACTTTCGAAAAGCTCGAAACTAGAACTTAGCATTTTAAAAAGTATTCAAAACTAATAATTAGCACTTTCGGAAAGGTCAAAACTAGTAATTACCACTTTTGTAAAGGTCAAAACTAATAATGAGACCTTTCACAAAGGTCAAAACTAGAAATTACCCCTTTCGTGAAGGTTCAAACTAGAAATTAACATTTTAAAAAGTAATATGAGCACTTTCAGAAAGGTTAAAACTATTATTTACTGCTTTCAAAAAGTCAAAACTAGAAACTAGCATTTTAAAAAGCATTCAAACCTAGTAATGAGCACTTTCAAAAAGGTCAAAACTAATCATGAGAACTTTCAGGAAGGTCAAAACTAGAAACTACCACGTTTGTGAAGGTCCAAACTAGAAATTAATCTTTTTACAAGTACATAATATGAGCACTATCAGAAAGGTCAAAACTAATTTCCATTTTCGAAAAGGTTTAAACTACAAATTACCACTTTCGAAAAGGTCAAAACTAGGAATTAGCATTTTCAAAAGTATTCAAAACTAATAATGAGCACTATCAGAAAAGTCAAAACTAAATTTTTCACTTTCGAAAAGGTTCAAACTAGCAATTAACATTTTCAAAAGTATGCAAAACTAATAATGAGCAGTTTCAAAAAGGTCAAAACTTGAAATTTACATTTTTAAAAGTATTCAAGACTATAATAATGAGCACTTTCATCAAGGTCAAAACCAGAAATTACCCCTTTTGAAAAGGTCAAAACTATAAATAACCAATTTTAATAGAGTTTAAACCAGTAAAAAGAACTGTTTCAAAAAGGTTAAATTCTTAGCATCACAATGATTGTACTTTGTATACTCTGTCAGATACCCGTTGATACTCAAAATTCAGAGACATTGCTGTGAGGAGCAGCAGAAATTCATGGCAAAAACGTTTCAAGAGATTTTTGGTGAGTTGCTAGTTACGGAGCCCTTAGGCAAAGATGAGCAAGTTCTTCCTTCCCCTGAGAAATTGAAAGGACGGATTTTAATCCAGGGCATTTCAAAGCCGCAAGTTAAGCCACAACAAGATGATTTATTTGGTGGACTGGATGATATTGTTGACGATTTCAACTATGTTCGACACAGTGGGAGAATGTATCTGAAAGAACCATCCGGAATCTGGCGACCCTACTTTTGTGAGCTCTTTATTAATAAATTGCATTACAAAGAAATCCCGGAAGCTCCAGGAATTCCGTGTTCTTCAACACAACGTGAGGGTCTCTATGGCAACAGCAGTGCTGGACCACCAGTAGTGCTAGCAGTAGAAGAGCCTCATTTAAACGCAAAATGGTTTTACGGAACCATGGATAGGAAAAAGGCAGATAGGCTAGTTTTGGATTATAATGTAGAGGGAGGATTTCTTGTTAGAGAAAGTGAGAAATCAGGGGAGAGTTACCATATTTTCTTCTTATCCCAAGGAAAGCCTCATAATTTGAAGATTGGCTCCAAAACTGAAACTGGTTACAAAGTTTACTTCTTAGAACCGAGCAAAACATTTCACAGTCTCGTCTCCCTCATCTGCCATTATCAGTGTAATCCACTGGAAACCACAGTAAGAACTACAAAAATCATTCCTACCTTATGCAAAGTTTTATTCTGGCATTACACTATCATTATTTTAACCTCTTGGGGAGTTAGCAAAACTGTTCGTTCTACAAATTAACTTTTTGAAAAAGGCTAAGAGTAGACATTGGGTTTTTTAAACAGGGGAAATAAATTTTAAAATTAGCTTTTTTGGAAAAAGGAAATAAATTTTAAATCAGCTTTTTTGAAAAAAGAAAATAAATTTTAAATTTGCTTTTTTGAAAAAAGGAATAAACTTTAGATTAGATTTTTTAAAAAGGTGAAATAAATTATACTTGAGCCTTTTAAAAAATGTCAGATAAACGAGCATTTATTACTTTCAAAAAGGTCAAAAGAAGTAGAAATTTGTCATTTGCAAAATAGCTAAAACAAGAAATTGACATTTTTCGCAGTCATTAAAACAAGAATTTGACAGTTACAAAATAGTTAAAACAATTAATTGACATTTTAAAAATAGTTGAAGCAAGAAATTACCATTTTCTAAATCATTCAAAATCAGATGTGTCTCCGTTTCAAAAAGGTTAAAATCTTTTGAATTCTGTAGGAATTTGATTTACGGCACTTAACAAGTCCGGTCCCGACTCCACAAATCGACTATGAAAAAGAAGAATGGTTTTATCCAGAAATGGATCGCGAAGGAGCAGAAGAAATTCTGCTTAAATTCGAAATAAATGGGACTTTTCTAGTACGTTATTCCTCCACACAAGGAGATGCTAGTCAGCGGACATTTGTAATTTCTTTCCGGTTAGTAAAATAAGTGTTAAATAAAGTGTATTGTATTAATTGACGTTTAAATACAATTGCAAAACCTGTAATACGTTTTTAGGATCAAAGATGAAATAAAGCATTTGCATCTTTGGGATAAAGGTCGATTTCTCAGTGTTGACAGTCACAAGTTTAATGACATTGTCAGTTTAATTGGGTTTTATAAAGACCATGCCTTCAACGAAAGCTACAAACTTTTACATCCCATCAAAAAAGATTTATACGATTTGGCCCTGAGATCTGAGCCAGACGCAAGATTCTCTTCTGAAGTGATCTTTCTTCGAGATGATGAAAGAGTGGATGATGATAGTACAGATGCATTGGATGATTTACGAGAGGGCACCGTAGATCTGGACGATCTGGGCATGGTGAAAATAATCGAAAACGTTGATGATCCAACGTTCAAATATGTTTTAAATATGGATGAAAGCCCAATCCCCTTTGGGATTGAAACAATGAAGGAAGCAAAGGATTGGCAACAAGCCATTCACAAAGTTTTGAATGAGAATAATTGCAAGGTACGTTAGCAAACACGTTCGAATTTTCATTTCTGCTTTTCCTTTTTTATTATATTGATTAAATTTATTGTAAAATCAATCGTCAAAACATTTTTGTAACCTTTTCCTAACAGTAACATAATTAATACACTAATAATGTATTCATTTAACGCGCGATTTAACCTGAGTTCATACACTCAGTGGGAGTTTCTTACAAACAGCAAATTACAGAAATTTCAAATATAGTTAAGAAATAAAGAAAGGTGATCCTTGGTGTGGCTGCCCTGCGATTCATTTACATATATTAAATTCCTATATTCAAAAATACACAAAAAGTACAATTAAATAATGAATACTAGTAGTGTCATAATTTTAGGGTTTTAGTCGATGTTTACTGTTGCTTTACTGATTGTTTTGCTTCCTTTCGGGTTTTCGAGATTGCTTTTAGAATTTTGAGGTGTTTCAGTGCAGTAATAGTATGTTTTATGGTGTTGAATATTTGGTAGTGTGTTTTTGCTGTACGTTGTGTGCTTCGCCAACTGGAAGCAGTTTTTGATGTTTGTCGTGGTTATAGTCTGGTTTCAACTTTTTTGCGAGCTTCCTGTTCTTCGAATGTTTGTATGTATGCACTGTTCTTTTGAGAGGTATGAATTAATATATACCTGGTTTCCGTTCATTTTTCTTAATGCACTCTTTACGCAGAACTTACTGACAGTCATTAAGTTTATTAAACGTAACCTTTAATTGTCGTTTTTTGTTGCTAATCGGCTTGTCTACTCTGTAAAGTGTGTCAATGCTAACTTGGGTTTTCAGTTCGTTGCTTCGAATATTGTTTACATTTGATCGACGTTCTTCACCTGTTGGTAACCGTCATCAAGGCCACTGATAATGACGTTGTTTCCTTTCAAAATTGGATGCCGTGTGATACTGCACTTTACAATATTTCAGTTTGTTGGTCAGTTCTGTATTCTCTTCCTTTAGTTGCTTCAATTCAGCTTGCATCGATTCAATTGTTTTTTGCAGTGTGAAGTTATTCTCGATTTGTACTGTTATCATTTTAGTCAGCTTTTTTAAGGTTTCGCCCTGTTGAACTTGGGGTTTGGTTGTTCTGTTTTGCCTTGTGTTACAGAATTAATATAATTCCTAATAGTTTCCACCGTTTACCGTTTGTTACCGTAATCTTCGTAAGGTGCATAGCATCAAAGATTTCTCGGCGTGTATTTTGTTGCAAACAGTTGCTTTGGGTATTATTGAATATTTCGGTTATTAAATAGTGACTAAAATTGTACTTAATAAATCAGGGGGCGCGAGTTGAGCGTATCAATAGTGAATAAGTAAAGGAAATGAGCTCAACAATTTAGATGCCA